>JARVZY010000660.1:0-25529 GCA_030686995.1 Artemisia argyi
TCACCCTTCTTGGTTGTGCACTCTCTTGCAAAATGGCCAATTTCTCCACAAGCATAGCACTTCACTTTTCTTCTGTCAAACCGAGCTGCATCTCTACCATCAACATTGAGCTTTTTACCAACCTTTTGCTCAAATCTTCTGACCTTGAGGGAGAGCATAGCCATTTTCCACTTTAAGTCCAATTCTTCTAAAGCAAGTTCATCAATCTGCTCAAAATCTTCATAAGCTATTTGTTGCTATTTATCAACTTCAGCAACAAATGAGTGAAGTACATCTTCCATCACATTACTAATCTTTGGATGAGTTATTGGATTAGCATTTGAAAATGACAATGTAATAGGAAGACTTTGACTTGGAGTGGATAGACTTGAGTAAACCTGTGGTACTGGGGATGAACTTGTATAGGTATGTGGCATGTAGTTTGAGTTAGAGCTGACAAATGCAGATTGTGAAGGAGTTGCTGCATATGGAGAGAATCCCTTTATGTCGCCTTCCAAAGCTCTGAGTTTGTTGTACAAGTCATCAAAACTGAGGTAGTCAAGACCACCTTTGGTTTCAATGATATACTCACCTGAGACCATGAGGGAGGCAAGGCTCTTAGAAACCTGGAATTCACCTCCTCATTGTCAGGTCTGGCTAGAAGCTGATTCAAGTGACTCAGAATCTTTTGAAACCTGTCATAACCTTTGTGGAGACCTTCTTCTTCAGTTATCTTGAATTCTTGGAATTCTTGCTTCAACATACTCTTTCTCATCCTTTTTGATTCTTCATTCCCCCCCAAATCTAGCTTTTATAGCCCACCAGATTTCTATTGGATCAGTCATGGAATGAAAATCTCCCATGTGGTCATCAGGGATTGCCTGCAGCAGTATGGTTCTTGCTTTGTTCTCCCTTTGAATAGCAAGAATTTCTTCAGCAGAAACAGGTTCCAAAATCTTAATTTTGCCATCAGCATCTACAGTTTGCTTTTTAGGATGACAACCATTGAGTATAACATTCCAGAGGTTATAGTCAACACTTGCAATCCAGTTTTGCATCTCCATGGCCCAGATCTCATACTTATCCTTCCTGAGAAAAGGAAGCTTGGCATTGCTGTTAGAGAAGGCCACCTGTTGTACTTGTTGAGTGAGAGAGCCTGCTTCTGAGAGAGCAACATCACTGCCTGGTTTGTCTCCCATTGGTTCTGAGTGAAAAGTTATGTGATTGTGTTGAGGTTACAGAGAGTATCTCGTGGCTCTGGTACCACTTGTAGGGATCTATACCTTGATAGATCTCGAGCCAATAGATCGTTAGCCTACTAATGTAATCACCAGTAAGACTAAGTTAGATAATCTCTGTGAGCTTGTAATTATTGCGGAATATAACAACAAACTTTATATACTAAACTTGATCTTCTATAGATCAATACTTTTACTAATAATATTATAAAACTCGTACGTATTACAATGACCTAGGGTTCCTTATATACTAATGGAAACCCTAACCTTTCTTACAAGAAACAAATAATCATAAACTAATAAAAGATATTCTACATATCTTGTCCTAAATTACATAAGTTCTATCCACGGTTTAACTCTATCCGTAGGATCTCTATACTTCCGCAGGAACCATTTATCAGCAGAAACACTCTATGCTTTCGCAGGAACCTGTCAGCAGTATCAGTCAGCAGTATCTTCAATAATTCCTTACATAAAAGTTTGTACATAATACACTACAAGTTTATGAGTGCACACCTTTTCAAATATTCAAAATTTATCAGTGCATACCCACGAACTCAATAAGAAGAAGAGGAAAAAATATAAAAAGAAGAAGGTGGATAAAATAGTGTAAAAGAATTGAGGTAGATACTATTATACCCTTGTGACTGGCTCAATATTTCTAACCTAGTTGACATGTAAAGCTAGTTAGTTATGAGATTTTTATCTACTTATTTCTCCTATTTAAACCCAACCCTCTTAAAATATGACATTTTCAAACTAATTTTTGTTAATAACATTTCCTTTATTGTTCATAGAAAAGTTCAAATGCTTAGGGTGTGTTTGTTTTTCTAAGAAAAACTCTTACCGCCTCTTACCACTTACCAGTAAAAGACGATCAGACGAAAGTGTCGTTTGTTTTTTTATATCCATTCAGACGCAGTAAGAGGTATATCATCTAACTCAGTAAGACTTGGTGAACATGTCTTATTACCTCTTAACCCATCATCGATCTTTGATAAATGAAACACTCATTAGTTTCGAATATCACAACAAACCCACTTCAAAATTCGAAGGTAGTCGTGTTATTCGGTTTTGAGAAGAACACCATGAAACAAAACAACACTAATGAATTTTATTTGTACTTTCGTACAAGGAAACAAACATTGTGGTTGCGATTTTAGTTATTGGATATTGTGAGAGTGATAAGCAAAAGCTGTATTGGCTACATATGTGAAAAGTGTGGCGTGCTAGTGAAATAGGGTAAAAGGGAGTATTTATACAAGGGTTACTTTAGGTTTATGTTTAGTTGGGCTGGACATTTTGAGTAGTTCGTTGGGCCAAGTTCAAAACACAATATAAAGGGTCAAATTTTGTCTCTTATAAATTAGTTTTGTGAGCATAAATGGTTATATTTATTTTAATTTGGTATTTATAATTTGTACTGCAAATAGTGTTAGGGCTGAATTATTCGAGTTCATTGGATTAAAAACTGAGCTAGTTTGTTATTGTTTAATATATTCTTAAAAAATGGACAATTAAAACTATTTAGACAATTATAAAAAAATAAACAACACTTTTTCATTTTGATTAAGACATTATAGCCACCTCTTACTAGTAAGATGTATTAGTTAGATTCAGACCTAAAACATCTTAGTAAAACAAACAAACCCTTACTCTTCTTTTGGTGCTTACCAAGGGACAAATCACCACAATCTATCTAGTTTGATCTAATTGTGGGGATTAATCTAAGTCCATGTATTTTTCGTCCGTGTTCATACGTCTTCGTCCATTTTCTTACGTTTTTTGTGACATTTCAAAAATTTTATGTCATTAATTTTAATATTTTATTATTTAACTATCTTTTTTTTAATAATTAACTTCGACGAAAGTTATCTGTGTACGTCATGACACGTTCAATTAATTCAACCGTGACTAGAATATGTTCACCCTACGCCTTTTATGAATTCTTGGTTCCTTACAATCCAATTTTAAAAGTTATTCTTTTCACTGTTTCTGGTTTTACGTAATCCTTGCACCTCCTACGTTTTACGCGATTTAAATTTACATTTTATGGTTTTAACAAAGTGAACCAACCCTAGACTATGATAATTTACATTTTTTATGAATTTTTAAACTATTTCATGTTTACAATTGAGTTTTATACTTTTTGTGTCATTTTTATAGCTTACGTCGCTTTTATCAAGAACCAGTGTCACCAAACGTGTTTTCGACTCATGATTTCATTTTTAACGACGTTTAAACACTCCGATAAACCCATGACTCAACTAATATATTAAAAGTAGTTATTTTAACAAGTTTTAACATTTTTACAAGTTTAGTATTTTAACATTACCTGCTTTTATGTTTCGAGTATTAAAAACTACACGTTTTCAATTACCGGGATGAAAACTACTCACAATATACCAAAACTACACAAAATAACTCATCCCCTCCCCCACTCACTTAAAACCATGACCATGTGGTTAGATTTTGATGTGGTTTCATGATCTAGCTACTACTTGTACACTTGGAACATTTCTTTTGCATGCTACCACTACAACACATATCTTTCATAGTTAGTATCACCAAAACTTCCATCTCTTTGTCCCTCTCTCTTGTTGAGCGACCCACACACACATAAAACAGCCCCAACAACCTTGGCTTTGATTTTTACTTGATCTTGTTCATCTCCAATTGAAGGTTCAAGTGTTCTATTTAGTTTCTTGGGTTATTTCACTCAAAACATAATCATAATCTCATCATTTCTATGGTGGATTTGGAAGATCACAAGAAGTTTTACAAGAGCTTTTGTTGGTGATTTTTCTAAAGCTTTTTAAGTTTTCAAGAAGTGGTGATTCTCAAAGTCCTTTCAAGAAGTGTTGGTGACAAGATTTGGTTATCATGAAATAGAGAAAAGTGCAAGTAATGTCACCGTAATCTTGATCTCTATTTTTCTCTTCAAATTATTCATGTTATAAACTATGTATCGGTTTTCACAGGTTCTAAATATGTATCCAGGATCTTTAAAGATCAAAAAAACTTCATGCAAACATCATTCAATGAATCAATAAAAAAGAAACAAGGAAGATGGGGGTTTGCACCCTTGTAAACTGATGTTAATAAATCAATTGGGTTGAAGTGTTTAGAGATTTCCTAATCTATTTATATAAACTGAAACGATACAACTTTACATCCAAACATTGTGATGTTTGGGATAAAACTGTTTCTAATAACCACCCTAACTGTCTGCATATGGGCCTGTTTGGGTTAACCTATTTTGACCCATTTGCAGACTTACTAAACTGACCCAAATACTAAATACAATAAACGTATTACATACTTAACTAAACTCTTAACATAAACAATAAAACATTTGATCTAAAACATTAAAGGCTAACATTTCCCCCTAATGATTTAGTATCAAAATCCTTCTGAGTTGCTTGTTGTTCTTTCAAGTAATGATTTCAAAGTCGTTACTGTCTTGGCTGCTGCCTTGTTGATCATCATCTTCATCTTCCAGTCTAATACCAAACTTACTTGTATCTTCTCCTTGTGTTCCATCCTTTACTGTGCTATCCTTCTGGCCTGATGGGTCTTTGGCTGCTACAACATTGCTAGTTTCACCCATTTGTCCTGGCTTTTCACCCTAAGGAACTTGTGCAGTTTCATGGTATATCACAACTAAATCAATAAACCTTTTATAACAGTTCCTAACTGCTTCACCATCTATGGTATCTAGACCCTGCAACTGTGCTATTATTCCCCACTTCTCACCAATTGTGACTGAGAAATAACCTCCTAAACTTTCAACAACTTTATGTAGACACATCAAATTCAACTCTACACATCCTTGACAACAGGTGGTATAACATCAAGTGCATCATAGTTCAAGTGCACAAGATAAAACCATTTCAACATATCTATAGACCTTTTATTGAACACTTTCCAGTTTTTGTATAGCAAACTATCCTTTTTCAACAAATTAATAAAAGAAAGGAACCTTGATAAAGAATTAACCTTTAAAGCATACAGTGTTCCATTAAAGCTGAGGTATTCTTCATATATGTAATCCTGGGTAATCTCCTTGTTCCAATCCAAATCTTCTAGACCTTTTACTAAAGAGCATTCATCTTTTGGATCAATTGTTTCAAAATACTCTTCTAGATACTGGTTGTGATCATGTACAACCTCTTTTGGCCCAACTTTCATTCCTGTTTCTTCAGCAAAGGGTAATTGCATACTAGTTTCTTCATCATCATACATGTGATAGATACTACAAATGTTATCCTTCATTTTCACTGAGTAACCTTGTGTTTCAAGTAATTCTAAACTGAGTATATTAATGGAAACCTCATGAGTATATTGTACGTGCCTAATGATCAAATCTCTAAGCTTTGTTTTGACAGAAACACTACTAATCCCATAAGAAAATATAAACTTTCTTTCACTTTCTTCCCTTCCTATCATCTTAAATTTGTAATGAACATCATTGAATAATATTCTCCTAGGGCACATATGGAATTTGTAGTTTTTACTAACATACCAGACCTCGTTCCATGTGTAGTCGTTTGTGCTTTCAACCAAATTATCACTAATAACATGGACCTTTTCTGGGTATCTTCTTTCTTCTTCAATGATCTTGTTAGCAATTTCAATTTCCTGTTGTAACTCCACCCCTGCTAACTTTTTTCAGCTTTCACACACCCAATAGGCATGCCCTTTCTTCTTACAAATGTAGCACTTTGATTTCTTCTCTCTAGCAGTTATCTTCCCTTTTTCTTTCAACCCTTCTGATTTATTTGTGGCATTAAATGCCTCGATATCCAAGACTGTTTGTGCCAGCAATTCTTTTCCTTTTGGTGAAATACACTTCTTCCTTCTTGTGTTCCACTGGTACATTCTTTTGGGAGTTTCTCTCAAAAGATAACGACCACTTTGGAATCCAGTGTTTGGTTTAAACGTTGGCCTTTCCTATGGATTAGAGCCAGAACTCTGATACCACTGTTAAAAACTATGTATCGGTTTTCACAGGTTCTAAATATGTTTCCAGGATCTTTAAAGATCAAACAAACTTCATGCAAACATCATTCAATGAATCAATAAAAAGGAAACAAGGAAGATGGGGGTTTGAACCCTTATAAACTGATATTAATAAATCGATTTGGTTGAAGTGTTTACAGAATTCCTAATCTATTTATACAAACTAAACAATACAACTTTACATCCAAACGTTGTGATGTTTGGGATGTAACTGTGATGGACCTTGGACACACACCTTGTGTCAAATAAAGTAAAGTAACTCCCAATACCGTCTTCCATGGGTTATGGGTCCCAATACCGTCTTCCACGGTGTATGGGGGAGGTTGATATGTAGACAGCCTTACCCCTACCTAAGGTAGAGAGGCTGCTTCCGGTTCTACTTAAGGTAGAAAAGGACCCCCAGCCTTTTGTAGGGAGTGAGGATCGAACCCTTGACCTCTTGGTTGAGAGGCAAGGGGTTTTCCAACTGATCCAACCCTACTTGTACCTTGTGTCAAATAGATACCTTGATATTATACCTTGTAGCACGCGGAATTTACCACAAGATACTTAGAAGATGTGTTTGTATGATTTGTATAAAGTGTATGAAAGTAAAACAAAATGAACAAAGTGTTTTAACAAATGGTTAGCCTCAATATTAATAATAATAATAATAATAATAATAATAATAATAATAATAATAATAATAATAATAATAATAATAATAATAATAATAATAATAATAATAATAATACGAGTGATCTTTGTCACTAGGGTTACAACTTTGAAGCTTTGCTTATCAATACGTATATTTAAACCTAAACCTAGGACCTCCTTTTATAGTGCACAAGGAGTCCTGTACAAGATAAGTATTATGCTAAATTGTTGGGAATACTCCTAACACATAATTGGAACAACATTTACGGGATTACATTAGTTATCCTATTTAGCTTAAACACAAGGAATAGTTATGTAATTTAGCTATAGTGTGTATTGTGTTTGGCTATAAATACCCTCCTAGACTTCACTAGGAGGGTGAGACTTAGTGTGTAATTTTACTCTTTCCTTTCATTCAATAAAACACCTAGTTTTCCTTCTCTCTCTACTTTCTCTCACTAACCATGGAATGTGTATTCTTCCACCATCCCCGAACTCCCGAATCACATAATCAACATATAAACACGATCCATCAAGTGGCATCATAGCCAAGGTTTCATATTTGTTGATTTTGTGGTCAAATCTTGTCAAAGTTGTTATCTTTATGCTGTTTTAACATGGGTCGTACCATTTTTTTTTATCATTTTTCTGGTTTTAACATTCTAAGTGGTCAAAAGTTTCATATTTTTTCCTTCACAGCCATTATACAACTGATTTTATGTGGTCTATTTGTCCCGTATAATAGTTTGTATTTCAGTCTCATGATTTCTTTTGTACCATCCATGAAATATTTGTGGTAAAAAAGGTGGGTTTATTTCTGGGTTATGTTAAAACTCATCGGAAACTGAAAAAAAGGTGGCCGGAATCTGATCGGAATAATCGCCGAAAAAAGTCAGAATTTATTGTATTAGAAATTTTCGAAATGTACTAATTATCGAGAACTCAAAACCCTTAATTATCGAGAATTTATACTTATCGAAAATTTTTAATTTTTCGAAAAGTCCTTCACATTCTCGATAAGTCACATTCTCGATAAGTTCAATATTTTTCGATAAGTATAACTATTTTCGAAAAATTAAACAAAATTCTCGATAAGTTGGATGTTCTCGAAAAGTTGATAGAAAAGGAGATGAAGAAGTCGTTGACCACAATCCAAAATTACCAAAAACTCATTGACTTTCAGTTCTAATACATCATCAGTCAACAGTATATGAATAACGAGACCATAGACAAACCAACCACAAAATCAGAACCGTATCCTAACTTCTATACACAACCAAAACCTCTTACAATCACTCCCCAACTATCTAATCATTTAGTAAAGACTCGTACAAAACGTTTAAACAATAAATGATCTCAGTCTTTTTCTT
Source organism: Artemisia argyi (assembly GCA_030686995.1). NCBI lineage: Eukaryota > Viridiplantae > Streptophyta > Magnoliopsida > Asterales > Asteraceae > Artemisia > Artemisia argyi. The sequence goes on from JARVZY010000660.1 coordinate 8,246, forward strand.
TTTGTGTGTAAACATAAATTATTTCAGACCTCAAAGTCCATATACACGAAAGAAATAATCATCATCGATCGTTTTTTTAAGCAGACCTTCATTAAATATACAAAAAAAATTAAAGATTGAATTATAACAAACATGTTATATTCAATCTTTGTCTCGTTTTAAGACCACCAAAACGAGGACACAATCATTCAACAAACCTACCCGAGACACCTTAAGGATCTTGAAATCGTGGCCTTGGTCGTGGTCTCTTTGATTCTTTATTGTTAACCGTCTGTATCAAAAGGAGAGCTTGGATTAGGACTCTTGTATGAACTTGATTGGGTGATCCATGTTTAATTGTGATTATGGTGATGAGATCGATTGTGGTTTGATAGAGATGTGTGTTAATCGATTGTTGATGAATGATGAGATGAATATGTGTTATCAGATTCGTTAGGTAAGAGAAACGAGGTGGTGAGGGGCAGAGTATAATATGTTTGTGAGTTTAGGGTTATAAAATGTGATTAGGTTTTTATCATTAACCGTATAGTTATATCAAATGTGTGTTGGATCGGGTTATGGATTGGATCTGAATTTTTTTGGGCTGGATATACTATCAGACTTGGACTGTGCTTATGTGATACATTATGATCCGAAAATATTAGATCATGGGCTAATATCAAAATTGGAATGAGTGTGCAATATGTAACTATATGGAATTTAATTTTGGTATAAGCTTTGGCTAAAAGAGTGGTATTTTGGTTGTGCAAATTTTTACGGGGATACGTTTTTGACAAGATCGGGAAACCATTATCAAAGTTCATTTAAACCGTCAAAAGGCTAGTTTTTGGGCATATAACCACAAGATGTGACTACGACGTTAATTTTTTATTATTTATTTGAGGTTGACGTGGAATTTCACGGGTGCGTGTACTTAGTATTTTGAAGATATCGGGGTTGGTTGGATGCATGATTCTTTGAGATCCTTGTTCGAGCTTTTATCCGTACAAATGACCAAGACTTGAGTTATCTAGTTATACCTGATGTAAGGAGTTACGTTGTTATTCTCACAGAGTATAGCTATCACTTTAAAGGAGTTACGTTGTAGTGCTCAAGTGTCACCAAAAGATGTGGATAATTCAAGAGACGTTCATATACAATAAAGGATGGTTGGATGGGTATATGATTTCCTACCATTATTGAAATTCTTAGTATTGGTTCTTAGTCAGACAATAGTGCAAGTTTAAGTCACAAGTTCGGGTTATTTTACTTCAGTTTCAAGTTCGTCATACTGGGTTTTCTCCATTAGTAGTCACTACAAACAGCCGTCTGAATGATAATGGGGTCAGTAATGACTTAGTTTAGAGGAGTATAAAAGAGTAGAGATGTTTATCAGCAGTTGATTCTCACGGGTTATTTATGATACTTCACACATAATCGGTTGATTGGACATATGGGGTTACGCTGCCTCCGTTTTCCATCGTAAACATAGTGTGTATGCTTCCGATTCCGCGAAGACATCGTGGGGGAAGAGAGAGTGGGTGTTCTTTGTGCTTCTTTAACTTTTGTTGATTTCTTTGCGAAAACACTCATTTTCCACGAGGATCTGTAACTAGGGGGAGGAAATGTGCACATCAGGAACGGATAATAGACTCACGTGATCGAGCTTACAATTTTATTACTACCGGAGAACATCCACAGAGATGATCAGTGGTTCAGTTTTTTGATTTTGGTGTAATCGCTTCAACTCTCGCGGGTTGTGAATGGTGAAGTAACCTGCATATGTGAGAAGATCTTGCTGATTTCTTGCATGTTACCCCTGAACGGAGCTTCCGCGTAGATTACAACTGTGATTAAGTGTTTTTCAAATTTGCTTGGTGTGGTTTACGATGTTTTCTAGAAATTCCGCTGCGTACTCAGAACTTTATAAGTTAGATGACATGTTAAATGCATCAAAGTTTTGAATCTGCTGAAGACGGTTGTCAGTTTAAAACTTCGCCAAAAATAAGTGTACGAAGAAGCCGCTAAAGACATGCAGCATGAATTGGGGGGAAGTTAATCCATTTCATGCATATTACATCATTTCCCTACAAGTAAAGATAAAATTCTCAAGTTGAGGTACAAGATGAAAATAAAGAGCGTCAACTGCCGTCATCCTCAGCATTTAAAGAGCCTATGAAGACCTTTCTTTATTTGTATTTACACTTGTAGGAAATGTTGTAAGTAATCCCTTATGTCATCCCATTGGGGGAAGATTGTTGGGAATGCTCCTAACACGTAAATGGAACGACATTTACGGGATTACATTAGTTAGCCTATTTAGCTTAAACACAAAGACTAGTTATGTAATTTAGCTATAGCGTGTATTGTGTTTAGCTATAAATACCCTCCTAGACTTCACTAGGAGGGTGAGACTTAGTGTGTAATTTTACTCTTGCCTTTCATTCAATAAAACACCTAGTTTTTCTTCTCTCTCTACTTTCTCTCACTAACCATGGAAGGTGAATTCTTCCACCATCCCCTACCTCCCGAATCACATAATCAACATATAAACACGATCCATCATAAATAAATAAGATATTCACTAAATCTTTTCTATACTTATCAACTACCCGTTTACAAAACAAATAGACTAAGCAGTGGTAATATATTGTACTAGCAGTGGTAATGCGTTTCCACTGTTAGTACAATTCTTCAGCAGTTGTCTTTGCTTAGCCTATCAGTGGTAATGAGTGTCCTGTAACACCCCCATTTTTCACTGATCGCAGTGGATAAAGTGTTTAGGGTATTACTTCATAGAATCACAAATACAGTAATAGAAAATGACTCGAAAAGAGATGTTTTGGAAATTTAGTTATCATTCATAATTATCAGAGTTTTAATTATATAAGATATACTTTTATTTTTGTTGGGGTCCCAAAAATCTAAGAGTTAGGTTGGTTGTGTTTGAATAATAACCATGAAAAGTCCTCCTAGTTCAGTACATCCTTTTGCCATGGATCTATAGAAGTAATATACCTAGAATACATGCTTAAAAAGTCAACACTAGGTGTTGAGTGAGAATCATAGGTTTAGGGGTTAGTGAATACAAGTTCCCTGGGTTCAGTTGTTACACCCATCTGGGAAAATGCAAGTTTTGTGATAATTGTGATGCATGCACAATTATCAGGAGTTTAGTATGTTGCATTAAGCTCATGAATCACACCTTAACGATCTGGGTCATGTGGGCTGCAGACCCAACATGAGGGGATGGAAGGATACCTTGCCAAAGTTATACCTTGTGTGGATTCAAATATAGTACTTATTGGTACCACCTAGTGGGGTGTTAATAACAACGGGAGTTGTCAAACTCCAATAGATCTATCAACTATATTCGCGTTCGCGTGGGTAAAATATCCCAAACGATTAGATTCATGAATTTTGGTTATGTAGGGGTGGCTGTTAGTTTACTCGTGCAAACAACCAAAGAAAAAGACTTGTATTCGGTTTTAAGTAAAGCATTTAGCATGTATCCCCCTCATAGGGTTTATAAAGCATTTAAAGTGAAAGCATTTTAAAAAGTATGAGGCTATGAGAACTCACCTGGGTTTAGAGTAATCTAAGTGATGCAAATAGTGACTCGGAAACTAGATCACCTTACTCACGTATCCTAGTGTGTTGTTGGTTTTTTATGTTTGTCAAGCTTTAGTTATCATGTTTATGTTTCTCAAGTTATTGTTTTTAGGTTTGTTAATATTTTATATATAACTTAACACCGTTCAGGCCATTGTAATTCAGAAGTTTATGACTCCTCACATGAAGCTCCCTACTATTGTATTATGTTATCAACATAATACCGTTCGGGCCATCATAATTCAGAAGTTAATACTCCTCACACAAAGCTCCCTATTATTGAGTTATGTTGTTATTAGGGTTTAGTTATAATCATATCACTGTTCGGGCCATCATATCTCAGAAGTATATGCAATAATCGTTCGAGGAGTCAGGGCACTTTAACTCGTAAACCCAACAAACTCGTCAAAACAAAATATCCACATAGTACTCCTCGCATGAAGCTCCCTAGTATTGTGTTATGCTTCTAACTTTATTTAGGTTTTATACTTATATGATATTTTTACTTTTTACCCTTATAGTTTATATATTTACGTTTTCTACCCTAAATTTATATTACTTATATTACTTATACTACTTATACTAATAACTATCTATACTTGTCACAACTAGTCTCTAGACTTCTATATTTTATTTAACTAACCTAAGACTCTTAAGTTTTCTATATTTTACCATTTAGACCTTTAACTTTATAATATTTACATTTTTAGTCCTTTTAATTTTATACTTATTTTATTATCTATCCTAGGGTTTTATTATTATCCAAAACTAGTCCTTACTACTTATAACTTCTAGGAAATGTCAAAAACAGTCTATAGACTTTATAATTTCAAGAATTTACAATATATACCCTTATGCATGTAAAGTTTTCCAAAACTAGTCCTAATATGCATGTAACTTATATTTTATCGAGTAACTAAGTTTTCTAGCCTATGTTTTACTTATTTTAACTTATCTAGGTTATGTATAACTAGTGTATGACCTAAAGTAATGACTTATAGCATGCATGCAAGTATATGACTCGATCTAGGGTTTTAAAACTTAAACTAGCAAATGAAAGGGTTCAAGGCTCATGCAAGGGTTCCTAGGGTATCTAAGGCATCCTAAATCTATCCTAAGACTATACTAAAGCTAAATTGACTAAATGTAAGACTTACTTGGATGGAGGGGATGGGGGGTTACGTGGGTTTTAGGGTTTTCTAGGGCTCGTATCAACTCAAACCACAACATGACTCAACCAAGGCCTAGCTACTCGTTTCCTACTACTTCTAAAGGCTTAGTACTACAGAAATGTGAGGTAGAGAGGAGGGGGAGAGGTGTGGAGAAGAAATAAGGGAGGAGGAGGGTATTTATAGGCCTGTTAAGGCGGTTAAGGGTGGTACGGGGTGTTTAGGTGTCGAGCAAGGGGAGGGGTGAGCAAGATGAGCTAGAGGGTATTGTAGCAAGGCTAGGAGATGATGAGGACGAGCTAGGAGTAACTAGGGGGCTGCCTAGGCCGGTTGTGGTAGAGGAGAAGCCGTAGAGGCGATTTAGGGAGAAAGGGTGACAAGTAGCTTACACACCTCCTAGCTTGGTAGCTTAGAGGTGCTTGTAAGCTGCTTAGGGTGGTTAGGGATGGTTTAGGGTGATTAGGGGTGGATTAGTGGTGGTTTAAGGTGGATTAGTGGTGGATTAGTCAAGTAGGTGATGCACCTACTTGTGTATGTGCTTAGAGGTGTTAGGGTGTGTGCTTGGGTATGGCTAAGGTGTTAGGGTGCTAGGTTGAGGTGTTTGAGGTGCTTATGTTTAGGTTTTACTTGTTTTAGTTAAGTTTAGACCTAGTTCTACTTATTAAGTGTTTAAAGTTTTACCTAAGGTTTAGTGCCTAAGTTATGTTCCTAATCGTGTTTAGTAACTAATCCTAAGTCCTAATGGGTTTATTCTAAGTGAGGGTAACTTATGGGAAAGGTTTGGGAAGGTTTGACCTAGTTTTGTAACCTAAATGACCTAAGTGCGTTTAGTGAGAGACTGGGGTTTATCCTATGGTTTAGTGCCTAGACTAGTGTCCTATGGGTGTCTAATAACTATTCCTAAGTTCTAAAAGGCTTATACTAAGTAGTAGTAACCTATGGGGAAGTTTTGGGATGGTTTAGACCTAATTCTAGTTATCTATGACCTAGTTATGGTTTAGGGCTTAGGGGGTTTGTATCTAAGTTCTAAAGGATTTATTCTATAGCCTAATAGTCCTAATATATCCTAATATTCCTAAGGAAACTCATACTTAAGCCTTGGACACATTCATACTAGTTAAACTAAGCATATAGGTTCAGATAAGCACATAATCCTACTTAAGTTTTAGTTTAGTGTTTATTAGGGTTTTGTGTTATGTTTAGTGTTTTAGATTGGTGAATTACTTATTATGGTGTTGTTATGATTTTATGCTTGACATACCTGGGGTTTCTAGGATGTGAGTGTTGAGTTATTTGGCTTGTGTAGATACGTGAGCAGTTCTTGTGAGTCATGCAAGTAATAATGTATATAAAAAGCAAAAATTTACCTGTGAAATACCTACTATAGGTATTTGTAATGGGAATGATAGTAATGGGTGTTTGTGGGTTGTTATAGTCTTACCCCCTTAGAGAAAATCTCGCCCCGAGATTTTGACGATTATAAGGGTAGGGGAGAGAATAAGTCGAGAAAGTAGAGAAAGAAGAGGATTATCGAGGAAAATGATGTGAAAAGGAAGAAGATTTTGCACAAGCGGAGTAGGAATTGCTTGTACAGATACCAGATACTTAGGTTTTTATATCTCATTATTTGAAAATAAAGGCGTCCCAATATTTGAAAACAAAAGCTTATAAATTCTTAACCTATTTGACTTATAACTTTCTCATTAAAATGTAGGAACATCCTATTTCATTTTAAGAGGATACTCATCATAAATCATCCTTAAGTTTTATCGGTGGAAAATGAAGAGAGTTTTACCATATTTAAGGATATATGGCAATGGAATATTTTAGAGACAAGTTTCAACTGAGATGACAACTAGTTCTCATCTCGGTGAAGACAAGTTCTAGATACGGTAGAGGAATATTCTAGTCAAGGTAGAGACAGGTTCTAGTCATGATAGAGACAAGTTCTAAAGTTCTCCGGTTTAGCAACTTGTCACATGGTAGATTCCCATGTTAAGACTAAAATGACGGACGTAGAAGATCTAATTTTTACAATTTCTTGCAAAGCGAGATTTAAAATCATAGTCGAACATAATGTGGATTAAAGTTCGATGTAGATATTCTTACAAGTTGTAACTAATAGAAACTTGCGTTATGACGAGAAATACAAGTTCTAGCTAATAGAATATTGCAGGATGAGGTAGGGAGAGAATATAGAGAGAAGAAAATAGAGTGTAAAATGACGGAGAAATAAGAATAAAGGGAAATGGAGTGAAGGATTTATGGGAGTGGAGTGGAGTGAGAAAGGAAAAAGGATAAAATGGCAAAGTATGGGAAATGGAAAAGGAAAAGGAGTTTGGACTGGGTGGAGTGGGGAAAAGCATAGGAGTGGGGAAAATGGAAAAGAATGGTTTTAATTTGTGGAGTGGGGAAAAAGGCAGGAAAATGGAATTTTAAACGGAAGAGTAGGAAGAAGTGGGAGGAAAGGATTTAAACGGTAGAAAGAGAGAAATGAAAAGATGAGATTAAACGGAAGAGTAAGAGTATAGGACACCTGAAGGAGAATATCCTAATGGAGTTTTAGATTTACTAGATTTCTTCCCAGAGTTTTGTTTTCCCCCTAAGGTTCTTCTTGTTTTTTCCTAACTAATCCTAATTTCTAAGGGTGAGGGGTTTGGTTCCATTGAGGTAGAGGGTTCTAAAGAGGGATTAGGTTTAAGTGTTTTCTTTCCTAAGGGTTGACTAGGTATATCCTTATTTTTAGGTGTAGTTTCAGGTTTTCTATTTTGTTTTAGGTTGTTTATTTTATGTCCTAGGTACTTAAAACCGGGCAGGGTAATATCCATAGTATTTTCCTAAGTGAAATTTCCTAATGGGTATTCTAAAAATTGTCAAATCCTATGGTATAATCTAAAATCCTCGAGTATATAGGTATGGTTATCCTAATGGCTAGGTATGGGTAATCTATGACCTAAATCTACTTATTCCTATAGGGTATGTGTGTCTATCCTAAACTAGGGGTCTAAAGGCTTAGGGTGAGGGTTATCTAATCCTAGGTTTTTCTAATCTATATTCTAATCCTAATGTTTTCTTATATCTATTGGGGTAGGGATCTAATCCTAGGTTTTTCTAATCTATATTCTAATCCTAATGTTTTCTTATATCTATTGGGGTAGGGGTTTTGGTTTCTAATCCTAATGGTCTAAGGTTTTATAATCCTAACGGTCTAAGGTTTTCTAATCCTAATAGTCTAAGGTTTTCTAATCTTAATGGTCTAAGGTTTTCTAATCCTAAGTTTATGTTTTCTAGGGTTATCCTAATGTTATATCTAACCTCAAGTATGGAAATCATAATTAATGTTTTGGGGTTTACTAAAGGGGATTGGGGAAAACTAGCTCGGGAATCATAGTAATCTAGGGGAATAAAGGGCAAGAATATGCTTATATATGAGGATCATATATTTGCATATGGGATAGTTAGGGGTAGATCTCTAACTAGAATGAAGATAACTTAAGAAAGCTAAGGAAAGGAGTGAAGGTATAGAGATCGGAGGAGAAAGAATTCAGATCTCTATGAAGAACGAGGATTCTCACCATCGGTAAGGGAAAAAAAGAGTTGAAAAGGTTAGGGTAAGAGAAATTTAAATCAGTTTAGAGATTCTATATACATAAGACATCGGGGCGGGTTTCCTAAGATCCTAAGGGTAAGGGTTAAGGGTAGGTTGTAGGATACTAATTAAGTCACAATATGATAACAATAGTGGTGTAGGTGGCGTTAAGAGAGAAAGAGGAGGAGGAAAGAAAGAAAGTTTGGAACCTTGAGAGAGAATATGAAATATTAGATTAGTAAGAATGAGAAGGTCCAACCCTCTCCCTTGGTGGGAGAGGGGTATTTATACAAAGTAAGAAAACGCCCACACCCGGGCTGTGGATCAGGCATACAGTGGGTAAAGACCCGTCCTTCTTCCACGATGTTACTTAAACTAATCTACGTACTAACTAAATATTAATAAAACTATGAGCTATCTTAATGCTATTACAACATTTAGGTGACCGAGTCTTTTATAGGAATAATTGTATTCCTAACAATCTCTCCCTAAGCGAGGTCACCTTCGGAAATTAAGCTCTTTGATCTTCAAGCATTCTTTAGACTTTGTAGCTCGTAGGTTCTGATTCTTTACTTTTCAGCACACTTTGTACACGAAGCAATGAACTTGGTATTTGAGTTCTTTTGAGATGTATGATCTTTGAGCTTCTTTGAGATCATCAGCCACTGTAAATCTCCAAGCTCATCCTTAGTCATATTGCCTTCATGTGATGTAGTGACATTAGGACCGTCATGCTCACACCCTTCAGTAATAAGAGACTTTTCATCAGAGTTGCGAAAACGTTGTTGGTAGTCTCTTTAACTTTCATGATCATCATTGACAGCGCGTAGGAAGTGTGAGCATGAGGTATGGATTGACCCGATTCAGCTGGAAATAGGAACCATCAACTCCATCTTTATATGTGTCCCTGAAATAAAACAGTTAGCAATAAAGATAGAGAACGAATATGGCTTTGTCATTCATTCTGCTAGGACAGACTACCCTCCGGTTTTGTGAAAACCGACCTGTGATCAGGTAGAGTCTCGTTTAAAGAAGACTCTCTTTGACAGGAATTTCCAGCTTGTATTAGTGAATTTTCCAAAGAATCTACCTTGAAATCTTCATACTAAGCATGTTCTCATACCGGAACGTCTCAAAGCAGACAGCATGATACAGTGAATCGGTGAATTAATATTCACGGATTGATGTGAAATTGATTTATAGAAATCACTCGCATGTCATATGATAAACATTTTTGAGACACGACGAGAGTTTTATACATTGAATCACATTTCCATCAAAAATACTTTTGTTTGAAAGATTTTACACAATCAATGTGCTCGAAAATTAGTTTGTGAGCACATTGAAAGGTTTTTGAAAAAGTATTCGTTAATCCGTATCCCGGAACAAGTTTGATTCAATGATGAATCGCACCATCGTTGCTTTCCAGTTGTCACTTGATCATTGATCCAAGATGGATCTCAGATGTCACCTACCAAGAGCTTGAGAGATGTTCGCTCTAGAAGGATTTCCATCTTCATTGTGAATATTTTCATATCACTCAGATGGTCTGGCAATACCACAAGGATAATGCGTAGGACTCTAAATATTTTATCTTATTTTCCACATTGTGTGAAACAATAAACATATTTGGGAGTGTGTCCTATTGAGATTTATGGATAATATCTTTGGCTCTAGACTTAATAGTGTGTTTTGATCAGCTCCTGGAGACTGGGGAGGTGTCTCCTATTTTAGGTATCAACATAGCTCGCAATGAGCGGTCAATACATTGCACAGGGTTCCCCGTGAGAATGAAACAAGATCTTTTAAGGGAACTTGAGTGGTTGGAAAGTTTAGTGCAGTGCGTCACTGGGTCCATGACGTCTTGTCTTCAATACCGGTGTTACCTTAGTAACCGCCAGTAGCTTATGAATTGAACCCGGTTTCTGCCCTAAGGTTAAACATATGGAGGGCTATTTCTTTTCACCCTTTTCATATTTCATTTCTTTTTCATTCTTCACCCCCTTCAGTGCTTACCGAGACTTCATCACTAGAACCTTGTTGGGTTTGTTCCAGTCCTAGCTCTATCTCAGTCCGCACTCTTCCCTTTCTCACTTTTCTCCTTTTTTCAATCATTCATAAGGAATTCTAATCTATCTATGGATTGTCCCTAGGAAGATCCTTCCAGTTCTGGTGGATCATGGGAACTTATAACTAACCTTAACCATCCTTATAACTCCATGCATAAAGATAAATGGTCGGTCTTTGGTATTACTTCCACGAACGCCTTTTGCTCCCCCTCAATATGTGCATCGATATTCGAAAGAGTTTAGCACATATGTGGGAGCCTATTATTGAGTCCAAAAGATCACGTTTGATTATCAGATTTCATATTTAAATCACATTCTCTCCCCTGATCAAAAATTTCAATTGATTTTGGATCTTAATTGATTTAAATAAGTTAGAAAGCGTTTGGGAGAGAAATGCGGTCAGTTTTAATATTTTCTGATAAAAGGAACCTTTTTCTTGCTCCCCCTCAATCTGTGAGAGAGGTTGTTAAGTGCCAGATTTGATGAGTTTACAAAAGATTTGAAGTTTTAACGAAAACTCTTTGAAAATTTCTCATTCTGACACATAACCATTACAAAGTGTATTATTGCAAGGTTTTTGTACAAAGTGGAGAGTTTTGATGAAACATAAAATTTTGAGAAATCACTCTCCCTCTCAATCAATGACGGATGTTAAAACATAAATAATAGATGTCATTGATTGAGTGAAAAATTTTATCAAAATTTGGATTCAATTTGATTTTCAATGAAAATCTCATGGTACCACCAAGTTTTACACAAATACTTTCTGGAAAAATCATAGAAGGGAAAGTATTGGTGATAAAAAGAAGATTTCTCTTCTTTATCAAGAAATAATGCACTGAAGCGTAAATTAGATCGAGGAAACATGGATATAAAGTAATCCATGCCCCGGTGAACTTCACCCGGTAAAAGGAACAACCGTCTTTTTGGCGACGTGTTTTCCCTATTTTGAAAAACGGGTTGCTATCTAATGTACTAGCAAGCCATAATTTTGAAGCCCGGGTTACAGCCTGAAATGACTGTAAGCCATAATTTTAGAAGAATATTTTGAGATATGACATGTTTTAGAAAAAAAACTTTATTTGAAAAAAGAAAAACTCTTGCTCAAGCATATATATGATTCCGTGTCATTGTTGAATGACATTTCTAGAAACGTACATAATATTGATTACACAAGAGACATGTCGTGAGGAGAATATTTTTGGATTTTAAAGATTTTTCAGATTTTTATGGATTTTATAGGTTTTATAATTTTCTATTTTCTTTTTGTTTTAAGTTATGTACAAGGATATGTGAAGCCAATCCTTCAATCATCATTCTCTTCCTGGAGTGACTTAAGAGTTTCTGGAGTGAGGCTCTTCATCCCAGTCGTGGAAGAATGAACTGGAATCTTTCTCAAGAAAGAGCCTTAGTAAATATATCAGCCAGCTGAAACTCTGTCCTCACAAAGTAGAGTTCCACTATCCCTTTCTCCACTTGTTCTCTGATGAAGTAATGACCAATGTCAATATGCTTGGCTCTGGAGTGCTGGACGTTATTGCAGAAAAGGGCAATGGCAATTTTGTTATCACAATACATTGGAATTTTGTTGAAGTCATACCCATAATCTGATAGCTGCGATCTCATCCACCAAATTTGAGCACAACACGAGGACATGGCAATGTATTCAGCTTCTGTGGATGATATCGAAGTGCACATCTGCTTTTTGGATGACCAACTGACAAGTTTCTCACCCAAGAATTGAGCACCTCCGGAAGTACTTCTGCGAGTATCTTGACACCCCGCATGATCAGCAACTGAGTAGACCGTAAGAGCCATTGCATTGTCTTTAGGGTACCAGAGACACATGTGAATTGTCCCTTGGAGATACCTGAATATTCTTTTGACTGCTTCTGATGAGGCGAAAAATGAACCACTTTTAGGGGGTCATTTAAGCCCGGAATTGAATTTATTTGATCAAATATTGCCCTAAATCGTTCCTTTTGTAATTTTAGGTACTTTGGGAGTGAAATCTGGAAAAGGAAGCAATTCGGACGTTTTTGGAGCATAAAAGTGAAGAAAACACGAAAGACTTAATTTTCCAAGCTGGGAACAGTATGTGACGGCGTCAAGAGTAACAAGTTGATGGCGTCAAGAGTAAAATCATGATGGCCCAGTACAGAAATGAAGGCGTCACAAGGAAGAGCGTCAAGAGTTAAATACGTGACGGCCTAGAAAAGTGTAATACATGACGGCGTCAAATGTAGATCAAGGCAGTCCGAGGATTCTTTTGGCGGCGAGATGACGGCGTCACAAGGTTGTTCTTGACGCCGTCAGCCTCTATTTTCTATATATAGTTTTCTAATTTTCATTCATTGAGAGGAACAAGTTTTGGAGAAACCCTAAGGCCGAACCATATACGAATTTTACAGGTTTTTCAAGGGTTTTCAGCCCTTGAATGCTTACATGTGTAATTGAGATAAGTGTTCTTTTAATTCAATCAATATGTCTATGTGCTGGTTGTCTATATCTTGTGCTTGTCTTGATTCCACCATGCTAGGCTAGATTTATCTTGTGTTTGCTTAGATCTAATGAAACCTAGATGTTGATTATGTGTTGATTACTTGATTATGGTTGTATTGGATGAATGATTTCAATGTTAAGCTTAAGAAAACTGGCAGATCTCCAAATGGTAACATGCTTGAACGTCTTAGGAAACATGAACAGATGTGTACTAGGTTTTATTGGTTGTATTTAATGCATGAGTAAATTCTAATGATCCCATGTTAGGAGCTTCTTAGCCGGCTCGACATAGGAGTGAAGTAGGCACTCATAGGATTGGGGAGTTAAGTACGCCACCCCATGAATGGTATTAAGGAATACAATCCATCATCTACGCAACTATAACAAGTAATTAACGTGTAAAAGATATCTAGGGAGTAATGAAATCTAAGTAAACACATTTCTCCACTTATTGCTCACAACCTTAGTTTAATTTAGTTTATTTTCATTTCTAGTATTTTATTTTGATTGCATCTTAGTATTGGGTTAGTTGACTAGCAACTAATTCCGCCGAAATCCTTCAAACCCGAGATATTTACTTGCTTTCAAAAAAAAAAAAAAAAAAAAAAACATAAAAATACAAAAAGAATCATCTCTCATCCCTAGAACTAGTAATTAGGTTTTTCTAATCCTAGCGACACTATTCCTAGCTGAACGATCAATCCCCCGGTACTTGTCACTATACTATACTACAACGATCAGGTACACTACCTGGTGGGGGTTGTAAGCTTCTCAAGATCCCTTGAGAGGTAAAGCCTGGTGCAATCCCTACGCTACCAAGTTTTTGGCGCCGCTGCCGGGGAATAGTTATTGTCTAGGTTAAAATCTCTTTTTATTAGGTCTACTTGCTAGATTCCTTTCTAGTAAGATTTTATTTTTATTTTTAGGTTTTCTTTAGTCTATCTTATTTCTTTGTGTTTTTGTTCGTAACTTTTCACCACCCGACATCATGGACGATGGGAACATCTTTGAACTCGTTATCCCACCACAACAAAACCCACCACTAGAACCTCTTAGGCCCTGAACCTTAGGAGAGTATTCCCGACCTAGCCACCAAGGATACCGAAACACCATTGAGCTCACCGGAGCCAATGTGACCCCCCTGCGATCCGACACCATCTGGTTGGTGCAAAGCGGATGTGCATTCCATGGACTTCGTTCCGAAGATCCAAATCAACATCTTAAGGACTTCCTTAAAATCGTAGATTCCATAGACCTAGATGTTGAAACTAAAGAGACAACCCGATTACGCCTATTCCAATTCTTTCTACGGGATCAAGCTAGTCAATGGCTTGAGCGTTTACCCGCGGGATCCATCACCACATGGGATGATCTCACCACTCGTTTCCTTGCTCAATTTTTCCCACCGAGGAGAACTACTAAGCTTAGAAATGACATCTTGATGTTCCAACAACGTCAAAATGAATCTCTTTATGAAGCATGGACTCGTTTCAAGGACTTACTCCAAAAAGTCCCTCATCATGGCATAGATCTTTGGCTCCAAGTCCAAATCTTTTATGACCATATCGATCTCTCCACGAGGTGAGCCATTGACCAATTGGCCGGTGGTAAGCTACGTGATCTAAGTGCGGAACAATCATGGGAACTCATAGAAGATCTTGCTCTCTATGACAACGAAAGTTGGAATGATCCCCGTGAATTGAACAAAACGGTCTTGGCAATATCTTTGCCTTCGAATAACTCTAGCACTCCCGACCGTAGGATCATGGAACTTGAGGACCAAGTCAAGTTTTTCATGAAATCCTACGAAGCTCCTAAACCTTCAAGCCAAGTGAACAAAATCACTTCTTCATGCGAATTATGTAGTGGTCCCCATGACACTCGTGATTGTGTGGAACTCCCCGGAACAGCTTTTGCGGACTACGCATCCACGCGTACCGACGAAGTGGGAGATAAGTGGTACACTTTCAAACCCAAGCCAAACCCTTACGGTGATTCCTACAACCTCTCTTGGAAAAATCACCCAAACCTTAGGTGGAAACAAAATCAACCCAATTCTTCCAATCCGCCTAATCGTTATCAACCAAACGGTCCACCCTCCAACCGTACTTTCAACAACAATCCTTCTAACAACTATGATAGTACCAACAATCTTGAAGGATTGATGTCAAAGTTCATGGCATCTCAAGAAGCTCGCATATCTAAGTTTGAAGCCGATTTTAAACAAAAGCAAAGCGAGATGACCACCAAAATTGACGCATTGTTGAAAGTTATCAATGACCGAGAAATGGGAGCACTCCCAAGCGACACGGTCAAGAATCCGAAACTAAACATTAATTGCATATCTACAGTTTCGTCACCCACTTCGTGTCCACAATACTACTCGGTTAAATCAACGAGCATGTGTTTCAAACAAAACCAAATTCTTCAAAAGGACCAATCAAGTAAAACACCCGATATAGAACCGGTCAAAAGTATAGTTGAAACACCTCCTACGCAAGACCTTGACGATGAATTCAAGGAACTTCACCTTGAATGCCCCGTCATTGATGTCTTAGCCCGTGCTCCCTACTATAGTGCCCTCCTAGAAAAATATGAGAAGTTTAAACTAGGTAAAAATGGGACCGCCTTCGTTCAAAACAAGTTGCCTAAAAAGCTTGATGATCCGGGTATATTTGTTTTGCCTTGTAAGATAGGAAGATCCGAAGCTTTCGACACACTAGCCGATTTAGGGTCAAGCCTCAACTTTATTCCCTTATCCTTATTCACCACTCTTAAGCTAGGAAAGTTAGAGGAAACGGAGGTATTGATAGGTCTAGCGGATGGAAGTATTGCCCACCCGGTTGGAATGATTAAGGATGTAGTTGTTCACGTAGGAAAGTTAACTATCTTAGCGGATTTTCACGTCCTAGACATGGTTAGTGACACTACATGCCCATTATTGGTAGGAAGAGGATTTTTAGCAAACGCTAGCACCATGATAGATTGTAAGGAGTCTAAGATAGCGGTAGGTGAAGGCGATACTTGGTCGGTGTATGATGTTAAGAAGCATAGTTATGATTGTAATGATGAACCGACATCACATTGGGTAGAGATGAATAGGAGACCATCTAGATATGGACCTTGGATAGAAAGGAACTTTATAGGACCTCAATGCCCATTCTATCTAGAAAAAGATTTCATTGAAAAGACACATTCGGTGGAACAACTCATAGCTAGAGATGAAGAGCTAGATCCCTTTGAGGACCCCTTAGTCTTTAGGAAGATGATTGAGTTCTTGAGTGTAATGCCTATTAATAGAGAGATGAATAAGTGGAAAAGAGAAGGAGACAAGTGTAAATGGAGGTGGGACAAGCCACCTAAAGAAGGTGACGAATCATGGCATATGAGGATGACTTTGTATGATCCGGATGGAGAAAAGTTTGAAAGGTCATACCGTACTAAGAAAACCGATAGGAAGTTGAAACCTTAGTTTGATCCCAAAGATGTCCTCAATGAGGAACTCACCCGTATCATGTAGTAACCCATGACCTTGAGTCTAGCTACAAGACTCGTAAATAAAGAAAAGCGCTTCTTGGGAGGCAACCCATGCTTTGTGTGATTTTATTTTGTTTGTTTGTTATTTGCTTCCGTATGCATGCTTTATTTTTATTGTTGGTAGATCATGTTTCTAAACTAAGAAGTGGAAATACTTTACTTTGTTGTTTTGGCCTAGTCTTAACTCCACCTAAAGGTATTTTTGCAAAAGATAAGTGTAAGGGGAAACCCCAAATATGTTTTTAAGAAACAAACCGATCATGATTCTCCACAATATTAAGTGAACATGTATATTCGTATTTGTTAGAGTCAAATGCTTGTATTGAGTCATAATGAAGTTTTGCAGGATTTTTCAGGAAGTAGGACCAAGTTTTTCTAGAAATTTTCCTGAAACTTAACACAAGAATTTCTGCAGGTCACTTCTGACGGCGTCATGAGTTTACTCTTGATGGCGTCACATGTAAAAATCTGGAAATTTTACCAGTTTTGTTTTTCTAACGGAGTTTTAAAGTTTTTGCTGAATTATTAAGTTTTATAATCTCCAGGAAATCTGCAAACTTCATTCCACAAGCATTATATCTTATTTTGTTTTCTAGGATTTAGTAACTTATGTAGATTGCTGCCGATTTTATGCGAGGTTGCTTTGTTTGTTTTCTCAGGATTTACAGGTTATGTATGACAAGAAGATGATTTATATTCTGGAAGGGAAGCTTTGATTGTTCATTTTCTTGGAGGAAGATTTAACCTGGCCACCTTATTATCCATACCGAGCGAATCAGGGGAGTATTTGATTTCATTTATTTTACTTATTTTACTTTTACATTCTT
>JARVZY010006111.1:0-27395 GCA_030686995.1 Artemisia argyi
TCACCGCGCACACTCAAAGAAGTCCAGTCATTGAATGGAAAGTTAGCAGGGCTAAACCGTTTCTTATCCAAGTCAGCAGACAAATCTCTTCCTCTCTTTAAAACACTCACGAAGTGCACTAAAAAGGGAGATTTTCGCTGGACCGAAGAAGCGGAGGAAGCTTTCCAACAACTAAAACACCATCTGGCATCTCTTCCCAAACTTGTCGCACCACGACCAGGGGAAGAGCTAATCATGTACTTATCGGCCACGCATGGAGCAATTAGCGCAGTACTATTGACATATAGGAACTCCGTCCAGACACCCATATACTTTGTAAGCAAAGCCATGAAGAAGACAGAGACTAACTACAGTGCTATGGAAAAGCTGGTCTTAGCTCTAGTATTCGCAGCCAAAAGGTTGCGCAGATACTTTCAAGCACACCCAATAGCTGTAATCACTGATCAGCCAATCAAACAAGTTATCTCTAAACCTGACGCATCAGGACGCTTACAGAAGTGGAGCGTACTATTAAGTGAATATAACATCTCATATAGACCGCGCACTGCAATCAAAGGACAAATCTTAGCCGATTTCATTGTGGAGAAGCCAGATAACGACAGTCCAACACCCGCAACCAAAACAGATCTACAGGAACCCTGGATTTTGTTCACAGATGGGTCCTCATGTGTAGATGGATCAGGCGCCACGCACGCACCACCTTTTATATACTCAGCTCCCTCAAAAGTAATGGGTACAAGCCTACAACAATAAGAAACTCATCAAATTACGCCACGCACCACCTTTTATTATAGGCGATTATTTGATCTTCATTTATTAGAAAGAAGATGATCATTCCCTCAATTTGATAAGGTGATCCCTTTGAGCAGTGCTAAACAATGCAACATTTGTATCATAAAAATATGTAAAAGATCATATATCAAGCTAGTAGTTTGAAATATGTATTGGTTATTTTTATATTTTTGTTTGGTATACATCAGGAACTTGAGATTTATTGTGGTTATTTTGTATAGCAAAGATACTTTAACAAAGCGATAATAAATGATTCTATATTTTGATTGAACAAATATACTCTTTTTTACATGATACAACCAGATTGTTAGTATATTTTTCATTTTTAACAACTTTATTTTTACCAATTAGAGCCGATCTTCTCATTATGAGAACAATACAACTAGATATATTTATGATTCTGGGTAGATTAGTGAAATGTGTGGCTTTTCCGTTGGTCCACTAAAGGTAATATTCTCACAGTAATTCTAATAAGGTGGCAAACTATAAACTTATGAATACATGTGATGTGAATTGACTTTTTCAAGTATAATATAGAGCTAGCCCGTCCATCGGTCAAGCTTTGGATCTAGTATATATATATTTGGCATCTTGCCTCCTTGAGTACTTGTAACACAATTTGGATCTTATATGTTGCAATCTATTTTTCGCCATATAAAAGACAGAATTTTGTCAAGACAAATGCACTTAAAAAAAATGTGAAAGTTGCTCCCATGACTTAAAATCAACGCCTGATCATATACATATTTTCAAATAAGTAGTCTGATCTTAAAAAAAATCAACAATGATCATGAAATATAATTTCCGTCATAATCAAGTATATCAAATAAAACTTACAATATTTCAATAAATAGTTTGATAAAATCTCACCAGTTATATTATATTTCATAGCTAAGGCCAAAAGTTGGAATAACGTAAACCGTAGGGTCTGTATTGACACCGTTGAAAGTGAAATTTAAAGTTGATTTATGGGTGAAATATATTTGAAAATCTCCTCTATAATCATTTCATAAAACCCTAAAAGTTTGTTAAAGTCGGCACAAGGCATAAGGGAAGAGATACGTTTTCAAGCAAATAAGGTACTATAATTCATTTGTATAAATTTAGTATTATTATTTTACTAGTTGCATGTCTTTGCATGTGTAATGTGTTGATCATGTTGATTGATTGATGTGTTTATAACTTGTAGTAAAATACGGATCTATAACCAACTTTATTTCTTGGTCAGAAGTAATAGCTAGGTCATTTGATTTTTGATTTTATTATATAATAAATCATTTTGATTGGTGAAGATGCATGATAAATGTTAATATGTGCTTTTTAGGGTGATTACCCAATAAAACTAGTTAGGAGATATAACGATCATGACTGTGTTAATGAAGGTTTAATGGGCAAAAAACGTGTTGCCGAGAAGAATTGAGAAAATGAAAAAAAAAAAAAAAAAAAAAAAAAAAAAGGGGAATTAGGATATATAGCCCTGGAGGTTGGTCTTTTTTTATTTGTTGCTTAAATCAGAGAGGCAGAAACGATTGTTGATAGTTATTACTTTGAATATTCCCTTTTAACTTGCGATTTATCTTTTATGTGTTGTGTTTTGCATTTAGCCAGTTTATTTTTTTAGCCCGTTGGACCTGTTGGGATAGCAATAAATTATCTTATAATTTAGCTTATATTACTTGATTGGATCATCACTTGGTCAGTTGGTCCATGTTAACGTATTTAGTACTTCAGTGCATCGTTTCTGTTTGTAATTACAATATAAGAATCTATTTAAACTGATTATTTATATTGAACAATAATGTCTAATATAATTTCACAGTGTACATGTCAAAGAGACTAAGCCTTTTTTTTTTTTTTTTTTTCAGCTAGTACATACAAAGTAACTTATGAAGACAGAATATTTTATCACGGGACCCCAAAGCAGCAAGCGCTGCAAGACTACAATGCCTGTATCTATCAAAAAAGAAAGTTCAGCAAGCTGTGAAGTTCCTGCCATTGGCATCGATCTTGGTACCACTTATTCTTGTGTGTCTGTTTGGAAGCAGAACCGCATTGAGATCGTAACAAATGATCAAGGAAATAGGATCACCCCCTCACGTGTTGCCTTTAACGACACTGATCGTTTGGTTGGTGATGCTGCCAAGAACCAGGCTACTTATAACCCCACGAACACCATCTTCGGTTAGTTACTGTTCTTTCATTGCTATTAGAGTAAATTCCAAAACTGTACTTGTTTTCAAATTTATGGCTACACAATCTCTCTCGTGTGTGTTGGTGATTTTAGTGTCATCGACTATTTTAGGCCATCGGGATTTACTATGAGACTAATGGGATTTCATATTATGCTCGGATACGAGTTAGGGAAGCGTGGAGTGTATACTCATTTGAGCTAATGTGTTTCCAAATGACTTACCCGTTTTTTCCCTCGTTTTTCCCAACCGATGTGACTGTTGGATAACAGTTGTGGTCTTGTGGATAACAGTTGTGAATGTTGGTTTATAACCAACTTTTGTTTCACAGGTTGTTTGGGAGGATTCCAGGATCGATATGATCATAACAACAACATGTATTCATCATAGAATCAATAAATAAGAAACAGGAAGATGGGTTGAACCCTATAATTGATATATTGATAATGAGAAGGGTTACTAAGAATGTTTACAGGATCCTATCTATTTATAAGTGATGAAACGTTGCTTCATGAAGAGGCATATTGTTTCTATAAAAAATAAACGACACAATGCTTCCTAACCTAAATAATCTGTCTAAATAACCGTATACTATGTAACTGCCATCTATTGGGTTTTGTAAGCCTGCGAATTTGCAGCCCATGACAGAAAATATTTGGCCTTTTCTTGTAAACAAAGATTAATGGATTATTTTTCCAACATATTCCTCCCTAATCTATTAATCTTTGTTTCTTATTCAATCTTCATGTTCCTTCAATTTCGAGATGCCAAAACCTTCTTTTGTGATCATCCTTATATCCAGGTAGATCAATTTCCTTCGGTTACTTCCACCTTTACTGCTGTGATCTTCATTATGTCCATGTTGATCGTATTTGTCTGGTTAAATCCACCATCTGACTTTTGGGCAGTTTCTTCTTTCAATTGGCACCGATGTAAGACTCTTGAATGATGATTGTAAGACATGATTTGGATGTTGTTAGATCCCTTGAAGCTCTGATACCACTGTTTCACATGTTGTTTGGGAGGATTCCAGGATCGATATGATCATAACAACAACATGTATTCATCATAGAATCAATAAATAAGAAACAGGAAGATGGGTTGAACCCTATAATTGATATATTGATAATGAGAAGGGTTACTAAGAATGTTTACAGGATCCTATCTATTTATAAGTGATGAAACGTTGCTTCATGAAGAGGCATATTGTTTCAATAAAAAATAAACGACACAATGCTTCCTAACCTAAATAATCTGACTAAATAACCGTATACTATGTAACTGCCATCTATTGGGTTTTGTAAGCCTGCGAATTTGCAGCCCATGATAGAAAATATGTGGCCTTTTCTTGTAAACAAACATTAATGGATTATTTTTCCAACAACTTTAACTGCCATAACTATCATATTGAATCTGTTTATTAACATATTCATTGGTCTCATTCTAACATACGAAAAACACATACAATTCCTCTTTGTTTCTGCTTAGTATTCTTGTGCCTAGAAAACTAAGTGTTCTTCTTAAATTATCTCGATAAGGATTTCGTGATACATAGGCATCTATAGGGTCGAAATACTTTATACGGAAAGTGAACATACACAATTTGAGAAGATATCCAGGATTATCATCACAACCCTAACTCCAATTTCTAACAGTGTGTCATCCCCTTGTTCATCCCTCACATCTCTCATATGCGCCTGTGTATCCCTCTAGAGACCCTACTCTGTTTTGTATAATATGATACTATGTTTCGATCATAAATATGAGTATGTTCTAATACATTTTTTGTTTTGCTCGGTTCAGCTGTGATTGTTGATTAAAACATCTAGCCGCAAGAATTTTCATATCAAACTGAAAAGAAATGTATTTGGCTTTGGCTAAATTAAAACCTTAATTAGCAGGAAATATTGTTCATAAATTTAAAAATCATTTTGTTTAAGTTAGGTTTTCTTCACATAGTCCATGCAGGACAAAGAGTTGGTTATGGATACTGTCATATTTACATTCATATGAGAGATTAATTTGGGTTTTATTTGCCGGATGTACTTTATTTTCCTTTTCTTTTCTTCTTGGAGACAACATGATTAAACAAGCATATTGTCGGCAAACATGATTTTGGAATATATTTACTCATGTTAGTTATTACAGTACATGTTAGATTTTCTCATTTATGACTAACAAACCATTGTTGTGTGATGTCGCATTCAACAGATGTTAAGCGATTGATTGGAAGGAGAGCAAGTGATAAAATTGTTATAGAAGACCAAAAGTTATGGCCTTTTAAAGTCGTGGCTGGGAACAATGACAAGCCAAAAATTTTAGTCACATACAAGAATGAAATTAAGGAATATTCTGCGGAAGAAATATCTTCCATGATTTTAATGAAAATGAAAGTGGCTGCAGAAACGTATCTTGGATCGACTGTTGAAAAGGCGGTGATAACAGTACCTGCTTTTTTTAATGAATCACAACGTCAATCAACAAAGGACGCTGCAACTGTTGCTGGGCTTGAAGTCATTCGTATGATTAATGAGCCAACAGCAGCTGCAATTGCTTATGCTCTTGACAAGAGATCTAATGACAAGATGAATGTGTTAGTTTTTGACCTAGGTGGTGGCACTTTTGATGTTTCTGTTCTCACCATTAATGAAAAGGGAGTCATTGTGGTTAAAGCTTTGGGTGGTGACACACATTTGGGAGGTGAGGATTTTGATGAAAGAATGGTTAAGCATTTTGTCCAAGAAATCAAGCGAAAGCACAAAGTGGATATCAGTAGTAACCTAAAGGCATTGGGCAGATTGAGGGTCAACTGTGAAAGAGCAAAGAGGATTCTGTCAGCCGCTAGTCAGACAACAATTGAAATCGAGTGTTTGTTTAATGGTGTTGATTTTTCTGCAAAGTTTACTCGAGCCAAGTTTGAGGAGGTTAACATGGACTTGTTCAAGAAGTGCATGGAGCATGTGGAGACGTGTTTGAGAGATGCGAATATGAGTAAGGACAAAATTGACGAGGTGGTTATCGTAGGTGGATCGACTAGAATTCCTAAAGTGCAAGAATTGTTGAAGGAGTTGTTCAATGGAAAATCACTTTGCCAAGGGATCAATCCGGATGAAGCTGTTGCCAGTGGTGCTGGAATTTTAGCTGCAAACTTAAGTGGTATGGGTGACGAAGCTACGCAGTCTCTTGTGCTAATTGATGTTACTCTATTGTCTCTTGGTGTAGGGTGTGAAGGAGACATTTTGGAAGTGTTAATTCCCAGAAATTCGGCTATACCAATCAAGAAAGAAACCGAGCTCTATACTGTTTTTGACTATCAAACTTCGATGGATCTTCCGGTTTTTCAAGGTGAGAGATTAAAGGCTTCCGAAAACATTCTTTTAGGAAAATTTTGGCTGTCTGGCCTTCCCCCTGCTCCCGCAGGGAAGGTTAAGGTTCGCGTATGCTATGAAATGGATGTTAATGGGATCCTGAACGTCTCGGCCAGAGAAATAACTACTGGCAGTAACAATGCAATCAAGATCACAAACACAAGCAGTGTGTCAAAAAAGGAGATCGAGAAGATGATTGAAGATGCTAAACGATATAAGTTGGAGGATGAAGCTTTTTGGAAAAAGCATGTTTGGAATAATCAGTTCAATCCGATCCAGATAGATTGAACCAAATAGATTCCGGTTCTTATTAGACCTTTGATAGATCCAGACTGATACAAGCTTGATACAATCTGTCTGTTACTATCTCTAAAACTAGTATTATGTCAGTTGGTTATTATATGGATTTGGTACTTTGATTGCTGCCTTCTTAAATATTATGGATCTTGTTAGGAGCTTTATTACTGATTTTTGGTTATTTTGGTTGAACGGAATAAGAATGCTTTATATGCTACATCATTTTACGTTACTTTCCGCATACCAGGACCGTGTACAGGCTTCCTTGTAGTGAAAAGGTTTATGCTACTGTTTTATGTATAATTATGCATCAACCCTACTGATCTTATTGCTAAAAGTGTTTGGTTTGGTGTTGCTATATGCGCTTACTATCTAGAACTGCTATCTGTGAGCAATTAAAAAGCTTATGACCCGTTTCATCTATAGCTATTGTTTAGTTGATCTATTTAATTAAGAGAAAACATAACTCAAACTGGCCTATTATAATTAAATGGGTCAGAGTCTAGCCCCTCTACGTATAACAAAGTTGTTTTTTTTCAGTTTACCCATTTGACCCGTATAGAACACAAGATGCAATAATAAAGTTAATGTTAAAGTAAAAATCTCGGTCATGTTCTGAATAAAATCCCGATGAGAGGTTTTCCTATCTATCTTTTAATTGTGTCCGCAGTTTAGTCATGGCATATTTATTTTTATGGATTGAAGAAACAAGTAAAGTGAAAGGCATATGCTATAAGTTGTGTGTTACAATAGAATATTTGTGAGTTAGATGACCAGAACTTGGTTTGATTGTCACTGGATCTGGTCACTTGATCTCACCATTTGAACTTTTCAGTATCTCTGTATTTAACTTTTATTATAAGAAAGTAAATCTAGATAACCCGTGTATTACACGCGCTGTCGCCCTGTGTTTGTATATATGTATTTGTGCATGTATAATACATGCACCAGGTATGTATATACGAGCGATAAAACATTTTTAATACAAAACTAATTAAAATTCTTTTGGCTCAAGATGTTGTTGAAATGTTTATGCAATCGGTGCGTCCTATTTGCCAGAATAAGTTTATATGTGAGGAATGCTTTCCTTCTAACAGATTAGATGACTTCCTGGGGATCAGCTTCGTCTTGGTCAAAGCCTTAAAGGGTCAAGAGTCTCTCGGCTCTGTGTGATGAAAGTTATAAGAAAATAAGGACCCAAATCCACGGGTTATAATCCTTCCATTACTAATCGCACACGTTCAGTATATATTTATTCCAAAATGCGGAACTTTACAGACCATTTCAAATAGTAAAAAGTAACTTAGTAATTCAATTCAAATGAAGGGCACATATGAGATAGTAATCCCCCTCCCCCTGCATGTGAATTTACATGCTCACACGTATTATTTGCATTTATACTACTATACGCTAAATCAGTGCGTTGCAAACTCTGGGCCTCTGGCTTTCATATACCATAATTAATCTTAAGATAAAACTGAATGTATAAGCACTTGTATTCACATCTATCCTTTCTTCAAGTCTACTCCAGTGAGAGCGTATTCTCATCACTGTGACGAATTGTTGCTTTCAGAAGTATGAGTTGGAGTATGATAAGTGTAAGATGAACCTTCTTTGGCTGGAATGTAAGACCAAACTAATGCAGCACTTCCAACGGTAACTGCAGCAAGAACTGAACCCCAAATCCACCTTTGTCTTGTCTTCCTTATTTGCCTAGCTCGTCGCGTTGTTTCTACACACAATACAATGACGAATTATGAAGATTCAAGTCCGGAATGAAGAAAAGATAACAAAATTTCCAAGACTTACCGATTGTTTCTTGATTCCTCTGAGACATCTCATGATTAACAGCCTCATAGTACCGCAATCTGTCCAATAATCTAGCAATTTCAAAGTTCTTGGACTCTAATTGTGCTTTCATCTCTGGCTCAAGCTCAGCCTTAGCTTCTTCCCTACCGATAGATTTGGATACAGAACGGATATGGTTAACTTGACGGGATAATTCTGCTCCAATATCATCTGGAATTTGGTTCTTCAACAAAGTAGGATCTTCTGAAAGATTCAGCCCAACAAGAGATAACTGTTCGCATATCCTCCTCCATTGGCTTTGCATATCATTTGCTTTTTCTTCTGCTTGCTTCCTTTTCTCCATTTCTACCAGTAAGCTCAACCGTAGTTCACGCAATTCAGTCTCGACATCATTTGAAGCAGTCTGGGATCCACTTTCGGATGACAATTCTGAAGCAAGAGAATAAAGGTTTGATTGGTTTGATTTATAGCAAACTTGAACTTATAAGAGTGTCTGTCAAGTTGTTACTCTATATAGCAAATATAAACCAAATTACCTTCCCAAGCATCATAAAACTCAGAAGCTGAAGAGTTGAGGTTCAAAGACCGGTCCAATCTAAAACTGCTTTCCCCATCTGTGCTGCTCCTAACACTCAAAGAATCTTGCGGGTCAAAGAAATCATCCATTTCACCGTCTCGCTCTAAATTCTCCTGTCCATCCTCCCCATTGGCCACATCTTTGGCATCATTGCCTTCAACGACTTCACCAACTTTTACGATGCCATTGACAACCCTACACGATTCAACATCCTCAGCTTCTAAGCTTTTCACTATCTCAGTAGTATTTTCATCAGCTACAGCTTGATGAAGAGCTGCATCATCCTCAGGGAAAGCCTTTGAAAGACGTGGCCCACGTCTCTTATGGTTAACAATATATGGTGACGGAGCAAATGACGTTGGGGTATCCGGGAGTGGTGTTGGTTCAGGGGTAGTATACAAAGCAGGTGAAATTTGAGTCCAATGATGCATTCTATCTAGCGGTTTGTCAGTACCATTAATCCAACTCCCCTGCCTCGAATCACTTACAACGTTTCCTGCTGCCATCGGCTTAGAAGCTTTTTGCTCTATCAATCTATCTAAAGCTATTGTAGTAAAAGGCATTGCACCATCAAAAAATCTCTACACCTTCACGCTTTTCAATTAAAACAAGCACAGTACAAAATCATAACATTAGTAACAAAACAAGTGATAAAATTCTGTATTTAGCCATGTAGCATAAATAAGTGATAAAAGTTCTGTTACGTTTTTGGGAAACTCTTCAAAATAGGCATACTACACATGAATTTTAATAAAATGCCTCAAAAATTGTGTTTTTACCAATTTAGCAAAAATATTACCAACTGCTTTTGTTTTTTGTGGAATAAGCTTTTTGTACAAATTTTCACTTTTTTTTTTTACAAAAGTGGACTTTTTTTTTTCTGCAGAATTGACTTTTTTTGTGGAATGCTGTATAAACTTTCTTTTATTTTATACTTTTGCATTTTTCAGGTATTTTTAAGGAAAACAAATTAATCCCAGAAAACTTGTTGGTATTGATGGTTATAATTAAACAATTCTTTTTACCACTTTGATAAAAATCTTTTTACATGACTACTTTAATGAATTCTTCAAAATTTAAACTGAACACCTTCATACTACTCCGTATAACCATAACATATCAAGAAATCAACTAACATTTAAAATGAACAAATTTATTTCTATATACTACAATCAAAACAATAGAACATCCGCAAACAACATCAACATTAAAATTCCAAAGCATCAATATACTTATACATCCAAACCAATATAAAAAGCACATAGTTACATGAACATAAACACTTGATTCATGAAACAAATTAACAAACATTTACACATGATTTATCAACTAAACTAAACATAACTAGAGACATAATATGTAAAAAAAACAGTAAATATGAAAGAGTTGTACTATACCTTACAAAGAACAAGTATGTACAAGAACTGGAAAATGAGAAAAAGAAGATGATATGATGATCAAGTTTATTACTATGAGATTTGGTTTGGCTTGAAAAAGAAGTCGAGAAGAATCCGTCAGCTGCTTAACTTATTTTTCTATGTTGTTGGTTATCTTACGCGCCACGTATCTACCTAAGCTCTTACATATGTCTTGTTTTCCAAGATTTTTTTCTATGTTTTTTTTATTAAAACTACTCTTTGCACCCTTCTACTTTACCTTTCAAGCTTTTCTAGTAAAAGATTATACTATTACCAAATTATTGTATCCCTTTATGTTAGTTGAAAATTTTTTTGATTAGTTAGAAATCTATAAGTGATCAATTATTTTAAAAATCAAACTAATAATGTAAACACATTTTTAAACCATATAAAATAACAAATGTCTTGTCTCTCAATAATACTTCATGATATGTAAAAAACTTGCTTTGTCGTGAGTTCAAGTCTTGTTTAAGACATGTCATATTGTATCTTATAGATACTAGATAATCAAAAGCCGAGACCTCTATTTTTTTAAATAAAAGAGTGAATTGGACTGAACCAATTTGTAAAATTATTTATATCTAAGTCATTGTATCAATATAACAAAAGGGCCATCGGCATGGGGGTACTCATGAGATAACTGTATCCCCGACCAAGATAGGTCTAAATCCTGTCGTTAGCAAAAATGAGATTCTTGTAGTTTATGAGAATGTTTATATAACAGTTGCATTTAAAAAAAGATTAACTTCAATATCATTTGATACTAACAAAAAATGGTCTAATCAAGTGAGTTTAAGAGATTGAATTATACTGGCTAGAAAATTTCCGACAATAAGAAACGTTAGTATAAGAAATTGAATTAATACATTATACATCCTATTAAAAAGTTTGCAACAATAGAAGGTCAAGAGAGTCTATTATGTGACCTTGAAGAAATATTTTTGTTTACGATGGAGTATGATCAAATGATAAAGGGCCAAAGTGTAATAAATATAGGAGTGGCCTCTACCAAGTGGCACGATGATGATGATAAGATTCAGATTCTGCTAGCTTGGTGTAATGGTATCTAATCGACGTTGATATATCTAGCCACAACACAAAGCATGTCATGGACCTTTAGTTTTGGTTCACATATATTACTATTATTAGATTGTTTATTCTTTAAAGGCATAACACAAAAATGTGTTTGGTGTGTGGTTATTGGATTTTAGGAATGAAAATAAAGTAAAACAATTTGTATGGTATGAACATTTTTTTTTAATAAATAAATGTAAAATAGTATTATGTGATATGTGACTATATGTGTTACCCACCGTGACACCATTTTGGATAAATTATTCAATTTATTTAATTGTTCCACGTATCATTGTATAAAGAGTCAAGATATAACAGCTCAAAAGTTTTCTTCACTACACTAGTACTCTAGTACTCTAGACCAGGTTTTATTTGTAAACGTGTTGGTTTTACACAATTTTTGTGGTCAAATGCAATATTTCATGGACCACATAATTTATTTACATCACTCACCCATAAATTTATGCGTTTTTTTAACAACAATTCTGTGAGTTGTAGTTAAATATTCTTTAATTAAAAAATAAAAAATGAATGAAAATCAAACATATCATGTTTAACATCACATTTCATGTTAAAACTAATAAATGCGCATACTCATGGAATATATTATTTCATTTAATACTAATTTGTTAATTAAAGAAGGGGCGTTTTGCTAACAAGTGTCCACTGGGCATAAGGTAGCGAAGAGTTAATAAACACAAACTTTCTAATTTAACCAAAAAAATGCATTAAACACACATTAAATAAAATGATAAATTTCTATATTTGAACATAATTTTCAATTAAATAAACCAAAACATTCCTTTTGTATACACGTTAATACGTGCCCAGTGGGCATACGTTAGCAAAACCCATTAAAAAATACTTAACCACAACGCATAAAGTTGTTGTTAACAAAACCCTTAATTTATTAGTGTGCCCTTAACATGGGCAAAACCAACACGTTGAGAGCGTCAACCACACATTTATGTTAATACACTACCATCAGGCATGGCGGTGAGATTTTGGTTTTGTTCTGGTGGTGTGCTTCTGTAAATGGTTTGTACAAGTAAAGGCGGGTTTGATTTTGTTCGTTTGGCTTAAAAAATGTGTAAATTTCTTTTGTAAGGAGGAAGAAGATTGAAGAATAGAGGAGGGAAAATGGTTGGTGGGGTCATGTGAGCATTCGTAATAAGAAATAATTTGCACATTCAACTTTTCAATTGTTACACATTAACTTATGCATTAAATAATTATAGAGTTATGTTATTTTGACACTTTTTTCCAAGTGATACCCTTCTTATTTTTCCAATTTTTTATTTTTATTTTATTTTTATAATTTTGTTTTTATTAAAACAACTGTAAAACTGACAGTGCGGAACAAAAAATACAAAGTTTAATAAGTCAAAAGTATTAAACTGACAGAAATACTGAACAAAAACCGTATGGTACTATAAACAAAAGTGGGTCAAGAGGGGTGGATGATGTAAAAAGTACATCCAGATGTGGCCCGGAAAGAGTACCAATAACATAACCTATAGTTATATTGTATATTATGTTTTAATCACTTGTACATTAAAGTGTTCAAATCAATACATCACGTGTGCAAATCATCTAACATTTGTAAATGGAAAAAATAACAAATAGAAACTGTAATAAAATTTATCTATACTACATATGCTCCATTAATGACATTTTAAAAATTTGTAAAACACTCATTACTGCACTTTTAAGCGATACAAGTGTTAATACATCATGTATACACAAGAAATAATTTTATTAAATTATGTTCTTTGATATTTTAATACCTTATTTATTGTTTTTTTTTTTTTTTTTTTTTTTTTTTTTTTTTGAATTCGTATAAAATTGCAAACGTACACAAATAAAATGATAGAATTGTAAAATGTTAAAACGACAAAGTTCAAAAAATATAATTTAATCGTAATAGTGCCATCGATAACCAATCAAGATACCTTTTGAAATTTTCGGACAAAATCAACCACAAATAGAAACTGTTATAAAATTTATCTATACTACATATGCTCCATTAATGACATTTTAAAATTTTGTATAACACTCATTACTGCACTTTTAAGCGATACAAGTGTTAATATATCATGTACACACAAAGAAATACTTTTATTAAATTATGTTCTTTAATATTTTAATACCTCATTTATTGTTTACTTTGAATTTGTATAAATTTGCAAACGTACAGAAAAAAAATGATTGAATTATAAAATGTTAAAACGACAAAGTTAGAAAAATATAATTTAATCGTAATAGTGCCATCGAGAACTAGTGAAGATACTTTTGAAATTTTCGGACAAAATCAACCACAAAAACAAAAATAAATGTATGGGACGAAAATATTGAAAGCAAAAGATACAATGTGTAAAGTGTGAAGTGAAAAATATATGACTTAATACATGATACACATATCTATAATATATATAATGCATGACTATACACACTACAAATGTGTTTACTAAATTATCTTCCACGACATTTTAATACCTCATTTATTGTTTATTTTGATTTGTATAACTTTTTATACGAACTTACTCAAATAAATCGATAGAACTACAAATGTAAGAACGAGTTACAAAGTTCGAAGAATATGATGTAATCGTAATAGTTCCATCGAGAATCAATCAAGACATGATTTGATGGTCGTTAGTTAACTGTTTGATGCATAATTAACTAACGGCTTAACTAATTAATGTGTAATCGACTTAATTAATTAGTAAAATTTCAAATGAGCCCAACAAACCAAGTAGGTATATGGGTCAGCCGAACATAGCAAAAGAGGTGAAGTTTTTGTTTGACTTAGATTGCAAGCTAGGTTTTTAGTATATAAGGAACCCCTAGGTTCATTATTTACCAATCCTTGAAACCTGAACACTAAGCAAACTCAACACCCCCTCTCCCCTTAGCAAAACAGATCGGCATTCAACAAACCCTAGGGGTTTTCAATCGATCATCAAAGAACTAAGCAACCGTGCCCCGTGTGTTCATTCGTTATTCAAGTACTAGCATCCTAACGTTCTACTGTGACGTGTAGTGTATGCTACGATAGATGATGCAGATTTACCGACCAGGTTTTAAATTTATAAAGCCTCGTCTATCTAATGCACTATCGGGCAGTGTACTCGGTCGTGTGAGGTATAGCTAGATGGTAAAGCCGAGGTCGTCCCAAGAGCTAAGGGGCGGAAAATATCTAAGTTTTAATGTCACTAAATAAAAGGGGGTTTTATGATAGAAATAAATTAAACTAAATAAAATAAATAACAAATGAAGCAATTAAAAGGTGAATGGAAATTAGCAGGAGAAAGCAGTGTTAACCTAATTACTACTCTTATTATTAACATGGCAAGTTTTCTAATTATGCATCCTATCATTTTATCTGGGGTTCAATTCAATAGACTCAGATGGTCAAATCGTCAGCTATCCTATCCGGCACCTCTTCTTCCAAATCGATTGAAAGAGTTCGCTGACGCGAAGCGCAAGAGTCCTTAAGCACCTCTACTAACTTAGACTAGTCTAGATGCGAGAAAACTAAATCATATTAATAACAATTTCATAATAAGGCTAACACCAAGAGGTGTTTAGCCACTCATGTTCATAAGTGCTGGAAAATAAATGTTTAACACAACAAATGTAAACATTAAATTAATACAAATGAATTGTATGCTGATAGAACTTCGTCCTCTTGCTCCCTGAATTCCTCCTGACTTCTGTGTGGTGAAAAGTGTATATTGAAACTCGGAATTAAGGCTGGTATTTATATGCCTGACTTTGCTATGGCGTAGCTCCATGGATGGCTATGTCGTAGCCTTCGTTAATATCATCTACGCCATAGCTTGATCAAGTGCTCTGGTCGTAGTTTCTTCAGTTGTTACATCTATGGCGTAGTTATATTGGGACTACGCCGTAGCTTCTTCTTTGGCCACAAAAGTTCTTTTCTGCTTGACTTTAAGGTCTACGCCGTAGGTGCAGAGAGGTTACTCCGTAGAGCCCTTTGATGTGTTACTACGCCGTAGTTAAGGATGAGGCTACGCCGTAATCTTCATAAATAAGTGCTACGGCGTAGGTAGATGGAACATCTACGTCGTAGTTAGTGCAGAATCCGCATACTTCAATGATTTTCGTCTAAAATCTTCAAAATCCGCGTCTTTTCGTTCCTTTGCTCATTTTTACCCTGAAAACATAATAAAAACAAATAAGAGTATATATCCTAACATATTAACATAAAAAATAAGCAATCTAGGGGAAATTAACACTAAAATACGGGTACAATTTGATGTTATCAATAGAGAACAACTTACTTTACTTGTTATATAGTTTCAATCCAAGATCAAGAACAAGATTCAAGATCATCACTTGTCTTAGTAATTCAAGTGATTCGATGTTAGTAATTTATGTGATAATTACTAGTTAATCCATTAACATCAAACTATATCCATCCGATGTGTACTCCTAGTATAATGGTTATTGGTTTGTTAAATCGCAACAGTGGCATCACAAGTCATCATTTGATGTTATGGATTATACCATTAGAAAACGTAAAATTGACCTAAAAACTTGGTTTTTTATGTTTTATTTAATATTTTTTACAAGACGTTAGGTCGATTTTTCTTGCTTAAAAGTTCGACCCTAATGGTCCTAAAATTGTTTTTAAGAAAATCCTGAGTCCTAGGTTTACGTGTTTAAAATCAAAGATTTTTATGTGTAATAAATTTTTGATTTTTTGACTTATGTTTTCATTTACTTGTTTTATTTGTAATCCATGTCAAATACATGTGTGGAAAACTAGAAGGGGGGGTTGAATAGTTTTACGTCTTTTTAATTTTATTATGAAAACTTAGTTTAGTTTTAAAACCTTGTTTGCTTTTAAAACTTTGATTCAATCTTATGTGAACTCAAATCTTGAACAATATGAACAAGTATATCTAAGTATGAACAATAATAATAATGTAAGCTAAGTATGTGAAATCAACACATGCATAATATAAACAATTATAGCTATATACGAGAGATAAGTACGTAATCGTTTATTTTATAATCCTTAGTTATATTTTGTATAAAAACTAAACTTGATCGAAATGATCAATTATATGTATGTAACCTTTTTAGTTTGATTGTAAAAACTTTGTTTTGTGAATGAAACTTTCGTTTGATCTTTAAGTAAAATCAATACTAGCACTATATGAGCAACTATATATATACGTCTACGTCTACAAATGTAATAACGATATAAGCAAGATAATAAGTAAGATATGGAAAGATCTAACCGCGAGACAAAGGATTTATAGTGGTTCGGCTACAAGGACACCTTCCTTGCCCTACTCCACTCCTCGAGTCACCTACTCGAGAGTTTTCTTCACTATGTCAACAAGCTCCTTATGGCGGAGAAACCTTACACACCAATATACACACCACTTACACACCAAAGCTTCGTCACAACGAAATCACACCTTCTTCACAACTACTTCACACCAATCTACTACACACCTATCTTCACAACTACTTCACACCAATCTACTACACACCTATCTTCACAACTACTTCACACCAACTATCTTTACTACAATCTAGTTCACACATATCTTCTACACACCAATTATCTTCACTACAATCTACTAGCCAATCACACAATCTATATTCCTAACACAACTATCTACAATCAAATATTCACAACACACTACACAAAGATATATGTAAATATTCTTGATGATGCACCAACAACTTGGATGTGGAGGTCACAACAAGTTGTAATACTTCTTGTCTTGGAGGATAGAAGTATTCTTCTCTTGCACTTGAGAGGATGATGTAAGAATCACTTTGAAACAAAGGATTATGTATTTATGATCAAAGGATTTAGAGAATAGAAATGGGGATCTAGAACAGAAAGTTTAGGAGTGCAAAAGGTGAGGAAAAAATCCAGGTTTAAGGTGGTATTTATAGGCAAAAGAATCTGACAGAGGAGCGTGGCCGGTCCCCTTAATTCATGGCCGGCCCCCTTAAAATTAAGGGGACCGCCCTTTATAATTAAGGGGGCCGCCCAGCTGAAACGGCCAGATTCTTTGTATTTTAGTGGAGAAAGTTTATTTGGTGAAAAACTAACTGTTTTTTGTTAAAAATTTGAATTCATATATTTAGTATGAATAAAACATTTTTCTTTATTACCAAAAGTGTTTTTCAAAAATATATAATATGTTTATATAATTAAATAAACTTTGCATTAGTTAATTAAATATCCCTTTGATCATAAATTGCACTAAACACTTTGTTTATTCATACCTTAAGTGATTTGGATGTAAAGAGAAATATTAATCACTAAATACTTGTTTATGTCACAAGTTTTAGTTCTATGAGTTTATATTTTGTGATAATCAAAACATAGAGATATTGATAATATGTTAATAATGTTTTTAGGCATTAATTTATGTCAACAATCTCCCCCTTTTTGATTATTACAAAACCTTAAACTCAATATATCTAAAACTTGTTTTTAGACAAGTATTATAGAGTTTACATTTCTCTTCTCCCCCTTTTTGTAAAATCAAAAAGGTTAAGCCGAGTAAGCTTCGCGAGGGAAGTTTAAACGGGTAGAATGCTCCCCCTTGATGTATGCTCCCCCTCATTTGAGAGCACCAAGGGAACGAGCTATGGAGATCTTTGCTACAAAAATATTTTAAGAGAGCAAGATACACATATATGCAAGGCAACAATTATGCAACTAAACAAAGATTCATTCAAGCATTATAGAAATGAAAAGCATTACAACACTCAATATGCTTGAAGCATATTGATAAAAATAACACAAAGGAAAAGACATAGTCCTATATTGCCTAAGAGAGCACTTGGACTTGCTTGCAACCAAAGGTTGGTTGATTCGTATTTGAAAGTGAACATCATAAGCATATGGTATGCTTAGATGGTTGATGATGGAGTGTTTGGAATGAGGATGGTTGAGTTAGGGTAAGATTGTTGGATTAATGGAGGTTGTTGGATTAATGGAGGTATATGTTCGGGTCATGAATGTTGGATAGTTTGGTGATGGAGAGTTTGTAGCGGAAGAGGTTGATTGAGGTTTTGGATGTTGTTCAAGTGAGGGTATTGGATGTGATCTAGTGAGAAGATATTCAATCCAAGTAAAGTGTTCATTGAATGCAATCGTTTTTAGGAGAAAGATGCAACAAGGTTAATTGTTGACATGCTTCTCAAGTTGATTTATGTTGTGTGGTGATGAGGGTGATCTAGATGAAGGTGGATCCAAATTGCGTTGAGCAAGATGTAAGACTAAAAGAGCACTAAGCTCATGGGCTTCTTTTAGCGCCTCAACGAACTTCAAGTGTTCGGAGGAAGGTGATGGTGGTGGAGCATGATAATTGTCTTGGGTGAGGGTTTGAACATGCAACATAGGAATGGCATGTGAAGTTGTAGGATGTGGTGGTGATACTCTTGGTGGTGGAGACATGTTTGAGCTTGGGTAATCATGAAAACATGATATGGGTGGAAGACATTCTTCATGAGTGGATGGTGTTTTTGTTGAATGAGCAACATGTAAAGTGTTGGTAATGAGGTTGGGATTATTGTTTTGGGATTGTGCATGCTCATCATAAGAAGGAACATTAGTCGAAGCACGAATGGATGATTTGTTGTTAAATGGATCATTTGTGTGAGAGTGAGGTTTAGGTGTTGGTTGATTATGAACAACATCGCTTGAGTTGTGAAAAGATTATGAGGTTTGAGTGTAATGGAGAAGGATATGGGTGAGTAAAGGTTTTTGATATGTAATATTCGTGAGAAGGAGAGTGAGGTGTTAGGTAAGTAATGTTTGAAAACATAGGTGGAATTTGGTGTTGAATGTTTGACAACGTCATTTGGTTTGACGGATTTTTAAAGGAAGTTAGGCTTTCTTCTCCAAACAAGTTTCTTGGTGGTTTTGGTTTAATGGGAGAGGAAATGATGAGATGAGTGGAGATTGAGAGGAATGAGAGTGTTTATAATGTAGGATTGGTGGGATCAAGGATGGATAAACTTTGATGGAAGGTTTAGGATAGAATAGGTTTGTGAATTTTGGGAAGTGTAGGATGAAATGGGCTAAAAAATAGAAAAGGGAAACAACACATTCGACCATCAGATGGCCGGTCCCCTTAATTGGAGGCCGGTCCCCTTAATAATTAAGGGGGCCGCCTTATGATTTAAGGGGGCCGCCCATCTGGTGATTCCCAGATTGCCAGAAAAGGGTTTTTGGTAGTGCATTGCAGAAAGGTTGTGTTTTTTTGTTTCAAACAAGTCCAACTCTTTGAGGCAATTAAACATAGACTAATTATGTAGGCAATTATGTAGCTAAAGCATGTTAACCAAAGAGATTAAGTAATCAAGCAATTTCATCTAGCATGCAAACATACTCATCTAGCAAGCAAAATATAAGTGCTAGGAAACAATAAGCAACATCAAGTATTTCATAACTACATAACTAGGAGGATTAATCCTAATGTGTATTATGATAGCATGAGTTTCTAGACTTGTTACAAACGAAGTCTTAATAGATAAACCATGGCCCTCTTGATTTGATTTAGTTCACTTATAAGTGTCATTTATATAAATATAGATGACAAATATGAGATCACCATGCATGATTTAAAGAGACGTTTTTAGCATTATTCAACAATGTTTGAAAGTAGGTTTTCATGTAGATATGAGAGTTAATTGAATAAAATAGATTCGGTTTTACTTCAAAATGTGTTAATGAAAGGTAAATAAAATTTTCTCAATCTTTGGTTTTGATCAAAACAAAATTGTGGATATTTATTGTGAAAACATCTTATTTAAAAGTGGGATAGTTATTTGAAAAACTATTTTTGCATATTTTTAAAGATATTAGATTTTTGACAACAAATATCATTAATCATATATTTTAAAAGATGTTTGTTATAGATCTCATGCTCAAGAGGATTGGTTAAGCCTACTATTATCTCATGCTATCGTTTCTACATATCCTATGATCCTAAAGGAAGTGATGACGAAAATTAATATGTAGGATGCGAGAGTGTTGAATGGGGTATAACCTAACATCTATAGTTCCTTTGATTTCGCACGCTTATCTGACTTAATGCCATAGTCTACAAGAGCTTGTTTCATCCATAGTTTTCATACGCGAGGAATCTAATCCTACTTCTATATTAACGATTTATCCACTTAACTCATTTCACTTCATCACCATGAGTTTCCTAATAGTGGATATAGAAGATTTCCATTTTCTATTTTGTTCGGCAATGAACAATTTTATCTTATTCCTAGGAAAGTCAACCAATGATGTTTCTAGGTTATAAGAATATAAGCAATTATGTACAAAGCATTAATCTAACTAATCATTTATCTAAGCATGCAATTTATAGTGATGAACTTAAAAGAAACGTGTACCTTTTAGTCTTCAATGGAATATCTTCAAGCACTTCAAGTGACCATGTTGACTTATAGAAGTCATTAGTAGATGATATTCCAACTTCTTCCAAGATTGACAACTTAGCCACTTGGTCCCCATTGTCTCATTGGTCCAAAGTTGTTTGGTCCAAACATATTTAACATTTGGCTAGGATGCATGTATGGTGGTAATATTTCCCAAGGATTGTAACTTGGTAGATAATTCCACATTTGATTTCTAGTGTTATTGTAATTTTGTCTATTTTGATTTCTTCTAGGTTGAGGTGTTTTAGATCTTGGATGATGATTGTTAGGTTTTCTTGGTGGTGGAGTTTTAGATCTTAATTTAGGTTTAGAAAATCCGGTTTTGACTTTTAATGATGGTTTATAAAAACTTTTTACTTCCACATCACTTGCAATAGGTATTTTTCTATCTTCTCTAAGTATATACTTAGGTTTTGACTCTAATGGTTTTTGTTTACTAGATTCACATTCAAACTTTATATTTTTATTTTCACTAGTTGAAACATTAGTTGAGGTTAATCCTAGACCGGTTTTGTCTCCCGAAGTTTCTTGAACACTTATTATTTTCTTAAGTGGGTTACTACTATTTTTAAACTTGTCAAGTTTGAAAATTTCATCTTTAAGTTTTTCGTTTTCATTTTTAACCTCTATGCATGTTTTACATTCTATAAGAACTTCTTTTCCTTTTTCCAAATGTTGTAGTCTAATTTTTAATTCGAGTACTTCATTTTCTAATAGATTGTTAATATGTTTTAGTGACTTATTTTTAGCTATAACTTTTTGACCTAATTTGCGTAACCTATTATATTCACTATCTAGGTCTTTTTCGTCTAATGATAAATTTTCGTCACTAAAGTATTTGGTTTCTGAGCGTACCTCGCTTGATGTCTTAGCCATAAGACATTTCTCCTCATTTGTGATTTCTTTCTCATCGTCATCGCTATCATTCCAAGCTCCTCCAACAAACGCCTTTTGATTTTGATTTCTTGACATCATTGGGCATTTTCCGATGAGATGATTTGGATCACCACATTTGAAGCACTTCCTATCACTTTTGCCATTTTTGTCATCTTTATTTCTTTGGTTTGCTTTCCTTTCATCATACGGTTGTCTAACCAATCTTCCTCGCCATTTGAGGAATTTCTTGAAGTCTCTCACGGCCGTCGCATATTCTTCGTCATCACTTTCGGAGGTTGAGCTATCCTCGTTACTAGATTCCTTCCTAGCTTTCAACGTAATTGACTTGCTTTGCTCTCTTTTTCCATTGACCATCTCAGAGTCTTTCTTTATTATTGCTTCGTAGACTTTCAGGTTGCCGATCAACTCATCAAGTTGAAGAGTTGACAAGTTCTTCGATTCTTCAATCGCCGTAACTTTAGCTCGCCATTTTGGATGAAGAGCCCTAAGAAATTTCCTAACAAAATTCTTACTAGAAAAATTCTCATCAAGTGCTTTTAAACTTGTGATAATAGTGTTAAATCTAGCAAAAGCATTATCTATTGATTCCTCCTCCGGAATCGTAAATTGTTCATATTGTTGAACAAGAAGATCTATTTTGTTATCTTTAACTTGACTATTACCTTGGTGAGTGATTAGTAAAGAATCCCAAATCTCTTTTGCGGTTTTACACATAAAAATTCTTTCATATTCTTTGCGTGGTAACGCATTATAAATAACCATTTTAGCCTCATTATTTTTTGATAGTTTCTTTTTCAAATCATCATTTTGTTTTTCAAAAGATACAATTTCATCCTTTTTAGTTTCAAAATTATATTGAATAGGAGGAAAATCACCAAAGGTAATAACATGCCAAAGATCTAGATCCTTTGATTTCACATAAGTTTCGAATCGATTTTTCCAATATAAAAATCCATCACTTTCAAATAGTGGTGGTCTTTGCATAGATTGCCCTTCTAAATATTTTTCAGATTCCATAGATCGTTACAAGTTTTAAAATACAATATATTTTAAAAATCTTGCTAGACGTGGCTCTGGTACCAATTGTGGAAAACTAGAATGGGGGGTTGAATAGTTTTACGTCTTTTTAATTTTATTATGAAAACTTAGTTTAGTTTTAAAACCTTGTTTGCTTTTAAAACTTTGATTCAATCTTATGTGAACTCAAATCTTGAACAATATGAACAAGTATATCTAAGTATGAACAATAATAATAATGTAAGCTAAGTATGTGAAATCAACACATGCATAATATAAACAATTATAGCTATATACGAGAGATAAGTACGTAATCGTTTATTTTATAATCCTTAGTTATATTTTGTATAAAAACTATACTTGATCGAAATGATCAATTATATGTATGTAACCTTTTTAGTTTGATTGTAAAAACTTTGTTTTGTGAATGAAACTTTCGTTTGATCTTTAAGTAAAATCAATACTAGCACTATATGAGCAACTATATATATACGTCTACGTCTACAAATGTAATAACGATATAAGCAAGATAATAAGTAAGATATGGAAAGATCTAACCGCGAGACAAAGGATTTATAGTGGTTCGGCTACAAGGACACCTTCCTTGCCCTACTCCACTCCTCGAGTCACCTACTCGAGAGTTTTCTTCACTATGTCAACAAGCTCCTTATGGCGGAGAAACCTTACACACCAATATACACACCACTTACACACCAAAGCTTCGTCACAACGAAATCACACCTTCTTCACAACTACTTCACACCAATCTACTACAAACCTATCTTCACAACTACTTCACACCAATCTACTACACACCTATCTTCACAACTACTTCACACCAACTATCTTTACTACAATCTAGTTCACACCTATCTTCTACACACCAATTATCTTCACTACAATCTACTAGCCAATCACACAATCTATATTCCTAACACAACTATCTACAATCAAATATTCACAACACACTACACAAAGATATATGTAAATATTCTTGATGATGCACCAACAACTTGGATGTGGAGGTCACAACAAGTTGTAATACTTCTTGTCTTGGAGGATAGAAGTATTCTTCTCTTGCACTTGAGAGGATGATGTAAGAATCACTTTGAAACAAAGGATTATGTATTTATGATCAAAGGATTTAGAGAATAGAAATGGGGATCTAGAACAGAAAGTTTAGGAGTGCAAAAGGTGAGGAAAAAATCCAGGTTTAAGGTGGTATTTATAGGCAAAAGAATCTGACAGAGGAGCGTGGCCGGTCCCCTTAATTCATGGCCGGCCCCCTTAAAATTAAGGGGACCGCCCTTTATAATTAAGGGGGCCGCCCAGCTGAAACGGCCAGATTCTTTGTATTTTAGTGGAGAAAGTTTATTTGGTGAAAAACTAACTGTTTTTTGTTAAAAATTTGAATTCATATATTTAGTATGAATAAAACATTTTTCTTTATTACCAAAAGTGTTTTTCAAAAATATATAATATGTTTATATAATTAAATAAACTTTGCATTAGTTAATTAAATACCCCTTTGATCATAAATTGCACTAAACACTTTGTTTATTCATACCTTAAGTGATTTGGATGTAAAGAGAAATATTAATCACTAAATACTTGTTTATGTCACAAGTTTTAGTTCTATGAGTTTATATTTTGTGATAATCAAAACATAGAGATATTGATAATATGTTAATAATGTTTTTAGGCATTAATTTATGTCAACAACATGCACACTTGTCATGGATGGTAAGCCAAGAATCTTGTTTTTAACATATAAAATTAATTAGTTAATTGTTTAAGGTGCAGTTAACTGATAATCAAGTCTAGCTTTTACGTGATAATCTATTATATTTTAAAAAGTATTTAAGTAATTTGACTATAATCCTCTATAAGCCCTTTTTTTATGGGTGACGAACAAGACTTGTTTATAAGTCAGCTTATTTTAAAAGCTCAACCCTTATAAAAACCGATAAGCTTGTTGCCTCGTTGCCAAACATAGCCATTGTCTCATACTCACTTATGATTATAAGTCACTCTCAATCAAATTTAACCTCATATATCCATAAAATTACCAGCTACGCAACTTTTATTTTGCTGCAACATCGTGGAGGTAATCTACAACTTTAAGATGAGTAAGTTTGAAACTGTTTGTAATTTCTTCAAACCTACAATTGTGGTCATCCGTAAAGTTATTGTATTGCAAAATATAAAAATGAAAAACATTTCTCGCCGGAATTTGTAATTGCAAGGTACCTTCTGCCGCAACGTGCAAACCGTGCTAGTATTTTATTAAATCTTTTATAAAAACTTTTATTTTTATAAAAATTTATATTAACTATGATGCATGGGATTGCGCCTACGCAAAAGGTTTTACTTCTCAAAGGATCTTAAGAAGCTTGCAATCTCTACCAGGCAGTGTACCTGACCGATGTAATATAGTGTAGTGGCAAGTTCCGGGAGATTGATCGTTCTCTCGGGGAATAGTGTCGTTAGAGTCAAAACTTAATTAAAATAGGTATAGAGGTGAGAGATGATTCTTTTTGTATTTTTATAGTTTTTTTTAAAGCAAGTAAAAATCTCAGGTATTGGAAGAGTGGGCTGAATTAGTTGCTAATCAACTAACCAAATATCTACTAATGCAATGAAAATAAAATAACAAGAAAGTAACTGTTGAGAAAAACAATAATAAGAGAAACGTGTTTACTTACACTTCACTACTCCCTAGCTATCTTTCATTAGTTGAATAGTTTGTTATAATTGCATGGATGACGGGTTATATTCCTTAATATCATTCGTGGGGCCATGTACGATCTTCCCCAACTCTACAAGTTTCTACCTCTTCCTATGTTGAGCCGACAATTAGCTCCTAACATGGCCTCCTTAGTAGTCACTCATGCATTAAATACAACCATAAAAATCGTAGTACACATCCGATTCATGTTTCTTAAGACGTTCAAGCATGCTACCAATTGGAAGTCTGCCAGTTTTCTTAAGCCTAACATCGATATCAATCATCCAATACAATTAATAACAAACAATCAACCAACAATCAATAGCTATGTTCCATTACATCTAAGCAAACACAAACAAACCTAGCCTAGCATGTTAAAGTAAAGACAAGCATAAGATAAAATCAAACAACACATAGACATATTAAATGATTATTGGAAGACTTATCTTTATTG
The DNA here is from genome assembly GCA_030686995.1 of Artemisia argyi. Classification (NCBI taxonomy): domain Eukaryota; kingdom Viridiplantae; phylum Streptophyta; class Magnoliopsida; order Asterales; family Asteraceae; genus Artemisia; species Artemisia argyi. The sequence continues at coordinate 26,080 of JARVZY010006111.1, forward strand.
AAACATATATGAAAGTAGGGTGAAAAACCCTGTAAAATTCGACCTAGGGTTTGTTCCCAAGTTATCCCAAAAGTTCTCTCTCTAATAAATGAAAATTAGAAAACTATATATAGAGAATACAGGTCTGACGGCGTCACATTATAATCCTGACGCCATCAACTAGCCACGAATATTCTTGTCGTAATGCCTAGATCTAGATCTGACGCCGTCACGCGTTATTCCAATCTTGGCCGTCACATGTAATTTGCTCTTGACGGCCTTGGTGACGCCGTCATGTGTTATTTCCCCAAAATGTTCTGGTGCGTCTCGTGTAACTTTTTATCCACCTCTTTTCAAATACGTGACGCCGTCACCTCCAAAGCATGACGCCGTCAGGTACTATTTCCAGCTTGATGTGGAGACTTTGCTGTTTTCTTCACTTTTCGCTCCAAAAATGTTCAAAATGCTTCCTTTTCCAGATTTCTTCTCCAAAGTACCTAAAATGACAAAAGAAACGATTTGAGGCAATATTTGATCAAATAATCACGACTTAGGGCTTAAATGACCCCCTAAAAGCAGTACACTTTTCGTCTCATTAAAATATAATGGATTAATTTTTATAAAATTTTAATATAAATGTTAAAAAAATACTTCATTTTGTGATTTGTTTGATGGTCCCCATTTACGGTTATATGACGTATCTGATGAGGGTATGAAAAGCTAATGTGACACTAAGGTGCGGTGACGGTGGTGAATGTAGTCGTATTTACGCTCAATCTAAATTAATGTTTCTCTTCCTTGTTGACATAATTTATTTTGTTCTCAATAAGTCCTTCTTGTGAATAGTCAAAGGTATTGAAACTTATACTTACGATCCTATTCCCAGCCATTTGAAATTCTTTGAAGCCCGACCTGATTGTACGGGTCAACTGAGGCTTAGTGTTATTATGAAATACACTCCCGTCATAAATTGGCATACGACACATCACCTGATGAATTTGATAAATATCTACAAATAACATTGTGCACGCGATTGTCTAGATAATTTTACTAAATGCATCATTGATTTGTACATACCTGAGTTTTTAAAAGAAACCCGATTAACAACATTCAAAATATATATGCAACACATAAGAGGATTCATGGGTTTCCGGAAATGCTTAGAGCATTGATTGTATGCATTCGGAATGAAAAACTGTCCGAAAGCATGACATGGCCAATTTAGAAGAGGTGATATAAAAATACCCAACTATAACGCTCGAAGTTGTTGAGTCGTACGATTTGTGGATTTGGCATGCATTTTTTGGGTAGCGGGTGCGAATAACGATATTAACGTT
>JARVZY010006112.1:10000-20000 GCA_030686995.1 Artemisia argyi
AAGTAATTCTAGGAATGAAATCTTTATATAATTCGAAAAAGCAAAGCACAAGTCCAAGGCAATAAAATATGAAAAATAAAAATTTTTCATATTTCTAATATTAAACAAAAGGATTAGCAAATAAAAGTGCTAATGCTACAACCAAGCCATAAATTGTTAAAGCTTCCATGAAAGCTAGACTAAGCAATAAAGTACCTCGTATTTTTCCCTCCGCCTCGGGCTGTCTCGCGATACCTTCTACAGCTTGACCCGCAGCAGTACCTTGACCAACTCCAGGTCCAATAGAAGCAAGCCCTACAGCCAATCCAGCAGCAATAACGGAAGCGGCAGAAATCAGTGGATTCATGATAAGTTCCTCGTACCAAAAAAAAAATGGTTAATGATACATTCAACCAATGAACTATGACTTAATTATTCGATTGCTACGATTCATCCAGTCAAAGTAACTACGAACTTCGAATTCAAGTAATAACATTCTTGAATTATCAAAACTACTTTGATATCTCTTTTTTAGTTTCTCTCGAGAAAGTCTTTGTGAATCCATACAACTTTAGTTTTTCCGTTTCTTTGTCCCGAACCGCTCTTTGACTTTGAATTCTTCGATTTTTTTATTGACTTCATCTTCAACTCACAGTCACATATGAGACAGAAGGACTTCTATAGAATCCCCATCTACACTCATATTCGATTAGTAGGGAAATTTAGATATATCTTTAGCTCGTATATAACTAGTCAATATCTAATATCACATATACATGTCTTTCTTCCACAATGTAAACCCACTCTTTCTTCATCTTGAATGCAATCGGATTTAATAAGGATGCGTCTAACCCTTGACAAGAGTTAACTTATCGCCATTCAATTCCATATACCTAGTTCGACCTTCCCTCTACGAACCATTTATGAATCCCCTTTGTTATAAATTTTCCTTTCCCTTCCCCCTTGTTTATCATTATCCTGCAACCTAAATTGATAAGATAATCAATGGATAAATTCATTGGGCCGAATCGTTACATAGAAATTAATTTGATTGATCTAAGTTCATATAATTGATTATTTATTAATATTTTCGTTTGGTCAATCGTTGAATAAAATCAACTCAAAAGGCGAATCGTTTGATAGAACATCCTTTTTATTTAATAACACGTCGTAATATCGCAAGACTTCTTAGTCAAATTAGGAGTCCAAATAGTGAATATTCGGATTGGATGACCAATCTAAATTGAATATTCATTGAGGGGAAGGTTTTATTATGGTATAAATGGACCAAATGGGAATTTTAGGAAAAAGATCTTTGAGATCTCTTTCCTTTTTTTCTACTCTAATATCAATATTGTAATCTTTATTGTAATCTTTTTTTCTATTACTCGAGATCGTATATAGTGTAGTTGTATATTTTTATTCCCTAAGTAAATTTTTTTAGCCATGCACACATTGCCTTAGATTAAACTAAAAAAAAAAAGACTATTTAGAAAACTAGTCAATGGTGGCCTTCCATGGATTCACCTATATAAGCCGCGGCTAAAGTTGCAAAAATAAGAGCTTGAATACCACTTGTAAATAATCCAAGGAACATGACAGGGATAGGAACCACCGAAGGTACTAAAGAAACAAGAACAACAACTACTAATTCATCAGCTAATATATTTCCGAAAAGTCGAAAACTAAGTGATAGGGGCTTTGTGAAATCTTCTAAGATGTTAATAGGTAAAAGAATTGGAGTTGGTTGAATATATTTCCCGAAATAACTTAATCCTTTTTTGCTAAGACCCGCATAGAAATTGCCACTGACGTGAGTAAAGCCAAAGCAACAGTAGTATTTATATCATTCGTGGGTGCGGCTAACTCCCCATGAGGTAATTGTATGAGTTTCCAAGGTAAAAGGGCGCCTGACCAATTAGAAACAAAAATAAATAGAAACATAGTTCCAATAAAAGGAACCCAAGGACCATACTCCTCTCCAATTTGAGTTTTACTCACATCTCGAATAAATTCAAGGACATATTCGAAGAAATTCTGACCACCGGTCGGAATGGTTTGTGGGTTCCGAACGGCTAGAGCGGCTGAACCTAATAAGATAGCAATTACAACCCAAGAAGTAATAAGTACTTGGCCGTGGACTTGGAAACCCCCGATTTTCCAATAAAAATGTTGGCCTACTTCCACACCGGATAGATCATATAATCCGTTTAGTGTGTTGATGGAACATGATAGAACATTCATATTGCCCTCTGACAAAAATAGAACTTTAAACAAAATTATTTTGATTCAACCATCTCTTTCTCGACTTGACTACTTGAATCGTATATTTTGAATACCAACTAATCAAATTATATTCCTTGTTATTTTTATCTCTTTTTTGAGATTAAGAAATAGTAACCGATTCGATAAATCTATGAAGGTTCCGAAATGAAATAAGTTATTTATCTTATTATTAATCACGGATTTCTTATATAGCCAGAACGTCCCTCACAAATTGCAAATACTAATTTGTTAAGAATTAATCGGATTGAAGATATAGCGTCATCATTCGCTGGAATCGAAATGTCTGCGAGATCAGGGTCACAATTTGTATCGATTAAACAAATTGTTGGAATTCCCAACGTGATACATTCTTGAAGGGCCGTATATTCTTCGTGCTGATCAACGATGATTACAATATCGGGTAACCCTGTCATATATTTAATCCCGCCCAGATATTTTTGCAAATGAGATAATTGTCTTTTCAACATAGCCGCATCTCTTTTCGGAAGACGGTTGAGTCCCCCTGTTTTTTGTTCGGTTCTCAAGTCTCTAAACTTATGAAGTCTCGTTTCTGTAGTGGACCAATTTGTTAACATACCACCGAGCCATTTTTTATTAACATAATGACACCTAGCCCTTATTGCAGCCCATGCTACTGAATCAGCTTCTTTATTTTTAGTTCCAACAATTAAGAATTGTTTTCCCTTACTTGCTGCATCAAAAACCAAATCACAAGCTTCTGATAAAAAACGAGCAGTTCTAGTAAGATTTATAATATGAATACCTTTACGTTTTGCAGAGATATAAGGTGCCATTTTAGGATTCCATTTCCTAGTACCATGGCCAAAATGAACTCCTGCTTCCATCATCTCTTCTAAATTAATGTTCCAATATCTTCTTGTCATTTCTCCCCACACTGCCTCCCCCCTTTGATTTGAAAAAAAAGCGAAGAGGTACCCTGAAATAAATAATTGTTCCGATGGAACCTTCTCTGCTACCGTAGATTGGCGTCGATACACAGTTCAAGCCATTATTCTTTTCTATTTGTTATTTTTTTATTACTATTATCAAATCAAATGACTGGACCAACGGATCCTTTTAAAAGAGAAAAGAAAGGGGTTAATCTGCTCTTATGGATCATTAAATCCTAAAAAAAAGATTGTTCTTGTGTATCATGGAAATTCTTTGAAAGGCAAGAATCTAATAATTTTCTATGGTAAAACAAAATATCTTTCATTTCCCCCTCTAATAGATTCTTTTTTTGGGGTTCAAAGGCAATGTTGTTAGGAATGTTGTTAGGTTCGTTTGATGGTGTTTTGAAGCCGCTACCAACAGGTATCATCCCCCCCAGAACAACGTTTTCTTTCAGGCCTTTCAACCAATCGATACGCCCCAGGAGAGCTGCTTTTGCTAAAACCCGAGCGGTTTCTTGAAAACTCGCTTCGGATATGAAACTTTGAGTATTCATAGATGCTCTTGTTATTCCCAATAAGACGGCTTGGTAACAGATCGCTTCTTCCAAAGCGCGCCCCATTCGTTCCGCTCGCAACAATCCAATAAGTTCTCCGGGCGAAAAAACATTAGACATTTCATCTTCTGAAACCAATACTTTTGATGTTATTTGACGTACAATAATTTCTATATGCCGATTATGTATCTGCACCCCCTGGGATCGATAAACCTTTTGGACCTTATTAACCAAAGAGATACGACTTTGCACTATAGTTAGCTCAGCACCAATCAAGAATGCCCAAGGAATTCCAAGAATTCTTGTTATACATTTATTCCAACTCTCAATCCTTTTTTCGAGATTCATCGATATTGAATCAATTGAACGCACTTCTAACACCTGTTCCACTTTTGGAAGACCTTGGGTTATATCACCAGATCTGGATTTTTCATATATAAATGTAACTAATGTATCTCCTTCGTAAAGGATTTCCCCATAATGCCCATGAACAGTTGCTCCTGGAGTAGCCAAATAAGGCTTAGCCGATCGTATTACCACAGAGTCAACTTGAAGAATTAGAACTTGACCCGATTTTAAATGCGGTCCTTTTTTGGCTATACATACATTTTCACAAAGAAACTGCCCAAGACTAACGATTGTAGATGTCTCTTCACAATAATTGTAATGGAGAAAATACCAATTCAAATTCAATGGATTCAAAATGATGTTACTGCACGAATAGGGATTATAAATTTTACCATTTTCATCCAGTAAATAATATTTAAGTATTTGAAAAATCTGTTTTAAATTATCAAGTTGCAAATAGTTAGTTACCAAGATCTGATTATGGGTTATTAAATGGGAAAATAAATCAAAATTATAAATTGGAAAGCCTGTTCCTAAGGGGCCCAACGAATTCCTAATTGGAATGAGCAGGTCCTTTTTGATTGATTCTTTTATCACATTGGTTGATTTTACATCGTTGAATGGGCCTATTCGAGAACAATTAGATGATGACAAAATTATCAAAGATTGAGATTCCTTATTTCGATTCAATAACGTATGAATAGTTCCTTGATTTGGATTAAGGGATTCTTGAATCCTTGGCTTGGGATTGGAATAGGAATAAATGGAAGAAAACGGATTGACATTAGCGCGATCTGATCCATTCTCAGAGATCAATCCTGAACCCGACAGATCATTTCTTTTTCCGGTATACGAAATAGGGGACTTCGCTAAGTCGATTCTTAGAAAATCTCTAATCAAACCATTTGTCCTTATTTCAACAAAGGAAGCACAGGCCTTTTCGATCTTTTTGTCTTGGTCCCAGTTCAGCACTAAACAAGTCCGAACTAATTGAATATTTGTGTCCCAAATTTCAAGAATTGGGTCGTAATAAAGGATATAATTGACAACTCGAAGTTGTAGATTATCACTTTCCTGCAAGAGATCCGGCGGGAAAAGTCTTCCTAAATTTATACCATCTGTTTTTTTATATGGGACTACAGGTTGAACCAAAACAAAATAATTTTTTTCATACCTGGAAAGTTTCATTCGTTGGATATAGAGCCAATTTTTCAATTTTTTGTATTCTTTGGAATTCTGTTTTCCCCCTCCTGGTGGTATCAATCGGAATGCCTTATTTGTCTTTCCAGGAAAATGGATATCTCCAGAAAAGATTATCAGTTTAATTTTTTCTGCTTTTTTCTTCACTCGGACCAATCCGCCTACCCGACTTCTTCGATTTAAAGTTATTTGTGTATCTACCCCAATAATACTATTGTGCCGTACCATTATGGAAGAAGATTCGGCCAAAATGTGGACTTCCACGGGAATAAAAAAAAATGGATTTACTTCCTTTTGGTATTTTGGCCAAAGTACATTGACTCCTCGATATTCAATCAAATCCTCTTCGTTGACGATTGAATTAAGTTCTCTAGTCTCATATTTAGTAAGTCCCGAGCTCTTTCTTATATATCGAGGATCATCAAAATAAGCAAGAATACTATTTCTACGGAGAATACCATTTCTGGGGATTTCAATTGAGATACCCGAAGAAGGTATGAGTGGGTTCTCTCCTTCTGGAATCGATTCGAGTGGGATGATGACTCTATTTCTTCGCCTCTTTGCCAATAAATCAGAATTCCCCTCGAGAATGGACGGATATCTGAGATTCCAACGACCAGTACATGTCATTCGATTAAGTTCTGAATAATCAGGAATCCTATCTCCTTTTTGATTTTTACCAGAAAAATACGAACTAAAAAATTTGTGTCTAACTTGATTATTAGTTACTGAGGGGTTAGAAATATATCTTCGCTTAACAGAAAGAGAATAAGCGTTTATTTGATCTTGATCCTTATGGATCGAACAGGGGCCTGGACTGGATCTCCAGGGCTCCCCTAATAATATCCATAAATGACTTGTTTTTGGTAAGAGATGAATATTACCATATGTAAATTCAGGTGCATGGTACACATCGGTATTCCAGTGCATTTCGCCCTCTGAGTCAGAATAAATATGTTTTCGAACTTTCTCTTTCAAATTCAAAGTGGATGTTCTCGCGCGAATCTCAGCAATGACTTGTTCTGATTCTACATATTGATCATTTTGAACTAAAAGAAAACTTTTGGGCGGAATACACACATTGTGTATAATATCTTCACTCTCAATAGTTACATATAAGTCTCTAGAACATAGAAAAGCAGGATGTCCATGACGTGTACGTGTCGGATGAACCAAATCCTCGTTGAATTTTATTTTTCCATTAGAAGGGGCTCGCACATGTTCTGCAGTACCCCCTGTGAATACTCCGCCGGTATGAAAAGTTCTTAATGTTAATTGAGTGCCCGGTTCTCCAATAGATTGACCTGCAATAATACCTACAGCTTCTCCCAATTCGACCAGGTCGTCATGAGCTGGACTTCGGCCATAACATAATTGACAAATCCACGACGTACTCCTACAAGTAAAGGGAGTTCGAATAGAGATTGGTTGTGCTCTAAAAGTTATGAATCTATTGACAAGTCCAACTCCAATATCTTGATTTCTAGTAGCAATGCATCGCGAACCTATATATACATGATCTGCTAATACACGCCCAATTAATGTTTGGATAAAAATCCTGTCCGCCATCATTCCATTTCGAGGACTTACAGAAATACCTCGGACGGTGCCGCAATCTGTTCGACGTACAACAATGTGTTGAACTACTTCAACAAGTCTGCGCGTGAGATATCCTGCATCTGATGTTCGGATAGCGGTATCCACAACTCCTTTACGGGCTCCGTAACAAGAAATAATATATTCTGTTAAAGAGAGTCCTTCGCGTAAATTGCTTTGAATGGGTAAATCAATCATTTGCCCTTGGGGATCCGACATTAATCCTCTCATACCTACTAATTGATGTACCTGAGATGCATTTCCTCTGGCTCCCGAAAAAGACATTATATGGACTGGATTAAAAGGATCGGTCATCCGAAAATTAGGATTCATTTCTTGTCGCAAATATTCACTTGTGGCATACCAGATCTCGATCGATTGACGTAATTTTTCTACCGCGTGTACATTCCCATAATGATGGTGTTTTTCCAAAATAAAACTTTGTTGTTCAGCGTCTTGAACTAGCCATCTTTTAGAAGGTATTGTTAAAAGATCATCAATTCCTAATGAAATGGATGCGGCGGTAGCTTGTCGGAAACCCAGAGTCTTTACTTGATCCAGGATATGTGATGTATATCCTATTCCATAGTGATCAATAAATCGACTAATAAGTCGTTTCATGGCAGTTCCGTCTATCATTTTATTGTGAAAGACCTGAGTGGGCCGTTCTGCCATCAGTACCTCCATATTGCGCTGAGTAGAATTTGACAATGGGTTTGAGTCAGTGATTGTAAAACTTCCTTTTCTAGATCTTGATTCACGTAGAAATTCCGCAATTGCAATTATAGTCCTAGTTAACCCGGTGAGACTCGAATTCCCCCTGGTAGCATAGAATTACAACAGCCCTGCCAAAACCCCTGTATGGCTTCTTCTATTTCTCGATAAAGAGAAATATGACCGAGAGTGGTTCGAATATATATATAAAGAATTTCTTTTTTTATACTTCTTACTATTAGATAGTGTCCATAAATCTCATAATAGGTCCCCAAAGATTCATAGTGAATTTCGATGGGAGTTTCTCTTGCAGCAATAACGCGTTGATCTAGTCGCCACCGCAGCCACAAGGGACTACCTAAATTGATGCGTTTTTGCCGATAAGCTCCAATTGCATCATAGGCATTAGAAAAAAAAGGTTCTTTTTTTTTTGTATACTTATAGTTATTATCTTCATTTTGATAGTTTATACGATTACATGGATTATACCTATTTACACAAATACCCCGACGATTTCCACTCGTTAAGAAATAGAGTCCACTAAGCATATCTTGAGTTGGTGCAGAAATGGGATCTCCAATAGTTGGAGACAAAAGATTCATATGAGAAAACATAAGTAAACGTGCCTCTGCTTGAGCCTCCAAAGATAAAGGCACATGAACAGCCATTTGATCCCCGTCAAAGTCTGCATTGAAGCCCTTACAAACTAATGGATGTAAACAAATAGCACGCCCTTCCACTAAAATGGGCAGGAATGCCTGTATGCCTAATCTATGCAGAGTAGGCGCTCTATTCAGCAATACAGGATGGTCATCCAGAATTTCCTGAAGTATTTCCCATACAATCGGTTTTTTTTTTCGAATTTGACTTTTAGCAACTCCGATGTTCGAAGCAAGATGTTTTCTAATTAGGTCACGAATTACAAATGCCTGGAAAAGTTCTATTGCTATTTCGCGAGGCAATCCACATCGATGTAATGAAAGTGAAGGGCCCACGACAATCACTGACCGCCCTGAATAATCAACCCGTTTACCAAGCAAAGTCTCGCGAACTCTTCCTTCTTTGCCTTCAATTACATCTGAAAGAGACTTGTAAACTCTATTATGATCATCCCTCATCGGTTGTCCGCAGATTCCATTATCAAGAAGTGCATCCACGGCTTCTTGCAGCAATTTTTCCTGAGATATTATTAATTCTTCTGGCGTAGCTATACTTGTTGTTAATAGATCTGTAAGAGTATTATTCCGATAGATAATTCTTCTATAGATTTCATTAATATCCGAGGTCACTAGTTTATCCTCATCTATATGATAGATTGGTCTCAACTCAGGAGGAAGAACTGGTAATAGACGCAAAACCATCCATTTTGGTTCTATATTTGTTCGAATAAAATGCTTAGCCAATTCCATGCGTCTAAGCAAAAAATCTTTTCTTCTTCCAACTTTTCGATCTTCCCATTCATTCCCTGTGGGTTCTTCTTCCTCCAATTCTTTCCATTCTATCAATGAAGAATCTATAATACTTCGTAAATCTAGATTGGCTAATTGTTGTCTGATAGAGCCCCCCCCGGTAGACATCTCTCGATTTCGAAATGTATCGAAGCTCCGGGTAGTAAAAAAAATGGGGATCCTGTATTTCCAGGGTTGGATTTCGTATTCCAATAAACCCCGTAATCGTAAAAAAGTGGGTTTTTTATCTATGGGCCTAGCAAAATAAAAATTGGGATAGGATCTCCCCCCCTCAAAATCGGACGTGAAAGTTTCCTTTCATCCGGCTCAAGTAGGTCAAAGAAAAAGAAAGGAGTTCTCGCTTTCAAATTTCAAATTATATAAAACTCCAAAAAGATCTACTCCTTACTCAAGTTTCCAGTGAAGACCAAGCAAAACTTCATTTATTCCGTCTTCTTTATTATTTTTATTTAGATTTTATGAATTCCTTAATTCAATTATGCCATAAATGAAATGTGAAATTCTTGAGTAGTCTACTTCCCCTTGAATGATGAATCCCGTAATTCTTAATTAAAGAGAGTACCGTGGAATTCATAAGGAATTTACTTGTCTATGTACTGTTCCATTCGATCTTTTAGGTCCCGACTTCACCTCGACGGTTAGGCCACGATGCCCTTAAAGTCTATATGCGATAGATAGACTCTTGTAACCATGACATCTTTTCTATTTGCTATTTGAACATAATTTCTTTCTAAAAAAAAAGAACTGCTTAATTCCACAAAAGAAAAAGTCTTTTTTTTACGAGGTATAACTATAAATTCTTATGAAATCGACCATAGATCAATTCCCTTTTTTGGGAGCGTCTTGAATACATCCCTAATTCTGAGCTTCATGTTACTCCTACCAAGAAACATGTCAGGTACAGGGCATCCCGATTGGATTAAATGGGATGACAGTTTCTCATTTCAAATCTGTAAAATCA
>JARVZY010006112.1:25000-27393 GCA_030686995.1 Artemisia argyi
CTGGGATTGTAGTTCAATAGGCTAGAGCACCGCCCTGTCAAGGCGGATGTTACGGGTTCGAGCCCCGTCAGTCCGACGGATCCAATAAGTACATCAATTCGCCTCTCCATTTTCTGTGAAATGAAGGGACAGAGAGAATAATTGAATTCCGAAGGGGTTTCCCTCTATTTTTTTTTTTTCAGGATTCTCTCGAAGAAAGAACACACCCTAAAATAAAATGAAAATAACTAAAATAGTGAAGTTGACAGAATATTTCATCTTTTCGGCCGCGACTCGTCTTTCTCATACTTCTTTGTTTTGTCTTCCAAAGAAAAGAGGATCACTAAAATTTAAAACCTAATTCCTGTCTTTTTCCACTTCGCTTGTATTGTTTGTTGGTGGGGTTTTGTAGTTAATGGAAACGGACGGGTTAGATTATACTTCATTTGATGGTTCTAGAAGGAAGACCTAAGGTAGGTTATAGAAAAGAAAGAACAGAAAAGAAGGATAAATAAAGGAATTTTTGATTGGTCCGGGAATCCTATCTTGGATTCGGTATGGATAAAAGATCTTCATATGTTATATACTATTAATTCTCCACGACTAATTAATTTAATAGCTCAGATATTGTTATTCATGATATTGATCCGATTCAATATCATCGATAGGTAATGCATTCATTGAATTGACAGGTGAAAGATTTATCATCTCTATGGGATTAAATCCCGAGTTATTGTATTGTGAAATAAAAAAAAACGATGAGATTATGGAAGTAAATATTCTTGCATTTATTGCTACTGCACTGTTCATTTTAGTTCCTACTGCTTTTCTACTTATAATTTACGTAAAAACAGTAAGTCAAAATAATTAATTAATTACTTTAAATGAAACTCGACTTCTGAATTCTTTGAAGAAATCAAAAGAAAAGTATTCTATTTTTGCTGAAATCAAGGGGCTATAATCGGCGATATTCTATGAGATCCGAGAGTATGGTAAGTAAGAAATTGCTTTATTACTTACCATACTCTCTATTAGTGTTATAGTAGTGTATAAAGTTGTACTTGACTTTCTAATAAAAAGGGTATGCTATATTAGCTTCTATCTTCAATCTTCAATTCAATATATGTAGTTATTAATCCATATTTGGAATTGACGTAGGACCCAATCTTTTCTTTCATACATTTATATATATATATATATTTATATTCCAATGAATCTGAAAACTTCCAATGAATCTGAAATAATTGTTTTACTGTTATAGAATACATTTCTCCACTAGAATCTAATGGAATTTCGAAATGAAGATATTTTATTTGAAAATTATTTCAATTTAAATAAAGAATGCGTTGCAGAACGATCTATAAAACAATTGATACCTTTTCATTTCTCAACTAATTAGGAGTGCTTCTAAAGTCCACTTCTTCCCCATACTACGAGTGAAAGGGAAAAAGTAAAGACTACCATTAAAGCAGCCCAAGCGAGACTTACTATATCCATGTGAATTATGTCCCTTATCTCTATGATAGAATTATTCCATTATTGCTCACTAATAATAGTAGAATGAATGGTCCAGAGTCAAAAAGGGATTCTGGGCGAACACTATTGATGAATCAATCAAATAAATGGATTTTAAAAATTCCTATATGATTTATAATCCGTACCCTTTCCCGATTGTCTCTCTGAAGGAGTTGGGATATAGTATATTATACTCTTGACGAGGGGTAAAAATTGTTTTGGGCTTTTTTTTTTATTTTCTATAAAAGGTAAATTATCTATCCAATCTCAATCTAATAGTGATTGAATGCCTGAACACTCAGAGATTCTCGCGAGTCTATATATGTAGATTACAGTATAGAAAGTACTTTCCCAACTAGTAGTGGAATTCTCGGCCGGTTATCCAATGTAATTCAAGACCCAATCAATAGACATTACATTAGCAGTAGAAGAGAATCTGGAAGTCTTGCTTCGACCATTATAATCTTTCTTTGAATTTTAGATTCAAAGATTTCCAATCTTTTACAAAATCCCCAGAACATAAAAAAATAGCGGAACAGAACAAGAGATTTCGATTCGTTTGTTGATGAGGCGGCACCCGGATTTGAACTGGGGAAAAAGGATTTGCAGTCCCCCGCCTTACCACTCGGCCATGCCGCCAAAACGATACACAATAGGATAAAAATTTCCCTTTTTGAGTTGTATTAGTAAACTTGAGTTTATTGTACTTGCATCCCTTTTAATCCTTTTTTCTAAATTTAGAAAAAATTAGAAAAGAAACCGTTTTTCCCCTTTTGATTGTATTTGATCTGCCCCTTCGATTGATTGTATAGTATCTCAAAACACACAAACTTCCACTCACTTTTATATTGAAAAATCAAATGTATATTTTCACTCAAAAAGCCTAAATTTATGGGAAC
>JARVZY010006113.1:0-27392 GCA_030686995.1 Artemisia argyi
CACGCCGCATTCGCATTCGCATTCACAATCCTTCAATTCGTTTACAATCCTATCAAACCATAACAAAACCGTAACGAAAAACGTACGATTTCATCGGGACTGAGGATGCCGAACTGAACGAGCCGCACTTTCGCAACTTCAGCCGGAGAGTAAGAGAATCGTATATCCATTATTATTAATCCAAAATTAGGGTTTCGTATTCTAATAAAAAATTAAACCAGTCGATCTATATATCTATTTAGTTTGTTACAGTATTAGTTATTATTTGTTATAGTTTATATAATCGATCGTTATGAAGAAAACAGAATTCTGTTAGGGTTTGTTATTTTTCTCTTCTACACGGAGAGGATGTGAGAAGAAGAAGAAAAGTGATGAATGAGAAAAGAAGGGGTGGGGGTTTGTATTTATAGGCGATTGAGGCCGAGGTAGGTTAACCGACTTAAACTTTGCATTTGTGATTCTTTAATCCTCTCATTTTCACTTTATTTACAGTTTAACCTTTTAACTTTTTACACTTCTTTTTCTTTCTTTCTTGAACTACTAGTACCCCTTTTTTTTTTTTTTTTTTTTTTTTTTTTTTTCAAAATGGTAAACTTATTCCGCCGCAGTTATATACTATAACATTTATTTAATAACTAGGCGAGTACCTGTGCATAACAATGAAATTTTTTATTGGCAAACATCTATTGTTGTGACTTGTGATAAAACGTGAAATAACCAAAATGCATATCGACGGGATATCGACCGGCAAACAACTATAAGTGTTTCATATAACGTTTATACATTAAACATGAAATAACCGAACATATATGATATCAAAAAAAAAAAAAAAAAAAAATTGCATATATACCCATTTAAACTTTAAGTGTGTGTTTGTTTCATTAAGATGTTTTGGGTCTGAATATGACTAACACGTCTTACTGGTAAGAGGTGATTATAAAGTGTGAATCTGAATGAAATAATGTTGTTGTTTTTTTTTATAAATGTCTGAATGGTATTAATTGTCATTTTTTTAAGTATATATTAAACGATAACAATACAATAAATAAGTATCTTTGAAAATGAATCGGTTCACACTAAGTCAAAAAACGAGTTACGACTAACACTTTAATTCACGAACTAATAGTTTGGTAGGTAAATAAACTCGAACCCGAAATAAACAAATAAAACAAGCCTAACTTCAAGAATTTAATAGCCCAAGATTAACTCAAAATAACCCAATAACAATAACCCTAATAACAACCCTAAAATAAATACTATCCTAATATGTAGTAACCCTAAATCCACGCTTCACTCATCACGTATGCAATCAATACTCATTTTCTTTCTCCTAACCCTCCAAAACCATAATATCCTTTGTTTACTTTTTGCCAAAATTGAGCCACAAACACTAGAAAACTTATGGTTTTCTATCTCCTTTAATCTCGTATCACACAAGGACCACGGCTAAGATCTTGATAAGAAGGTATCGGGTAAGGTTCGGTTGTTGTCTTATGTTCAAGATCGATGATGGGTTTTGTGGGTTTGAAGGTTTTGGAGGTGGGTGAAGGTTTTGGAGGGTTTGAAAGGGTGAAGGTTTTAAAGGTGTGAAGAGGTAGGGTTAAGAGATGAATGTATGAAAGGGTAGTGGTAAGAGGTAGTCAGACTTGCTCATCAACTCTGACTCGCTCAGACCATATGCATCTGACCATGTTTGACTCGCAAAGAAAAAACAAACAACAAAAAGGTCTGACCGCGTCTGACTGGTCAGACTCAGATGCGATTCAGACATATTTTGCAAAAACAAACACACCTTAAAACTTGCATATTTCCCCAAAATACAAGTTTTCAATGCATGATGTACAATGCAAGTTAAGCATGGTTTTGGTATATATGCAAATATGCAAGTTTTAGTGGGTATATATGCAATTGCACCAAAAAAGAAGAAAAGAAAAACAAGAAAAGAAGAAGAGGTTTAAAACATGTACGCCGGTTTCAAAAGGACCGGGAACATGATCAACAACACCATCAAAATCCATTTGAGCATCAATGGCTTCCATTTGAGCATCAGTGGCTTCCATTTCGTGTAATTGTCATAAAATTGTGTTGAAAGTTTATATCTTATATACTAAAAACTTAAGTTGTCAAATTCAAAGTGCTCACAATAAATGTTTCATCAATTGAAAGTGAAATGTGGAGGCTTCATGTGTTAGTACATTAATGTAATAGTCATGCATAAGGGTAAGTACATAAGATTAGTGATTCGAGTAATTGAAAAAATCTATAATACTATAAGATTGAATCCCTTGATTTAATATGGAGTATTCATGATATTCAAGATTAAGACCCTTGATTTAATGTGATCAAGGTGAATATGAAGTGTTCATGCGAATATAAACCATCATAGAGTTATAGTTAATGTGATCAAGGTGAATATGAAGTGTACATTAATTTAATTGTCTTTTAACATTTGGTCCCCCACTTTAATACTTCCAGCCATAATCTTATATACGCTTTATAGTTGACTTTCACTAAACTAATAATCTAAACCTTAAATTAAAAACTATCTAAATCCCTCACATTCCTTTTTGATGCAAATCTGATCCTCAAAGTTGAAAGTGTTATTGAAATCTAAAAGTATGGTCACTGAGATACAAGAATGGTATTTCAGAAAGGCTGAGTCAACATTCAATCCACACGTAACTTATGGTAAGAACATGAAATCAAAATGACAATGTTAGAAAATGTCGTTAATGTGCTATTCTAATTAAAGTTTTATGCTTATTAAACAGTTGATCATCCTGAAGTGCTCTCAATTAAGGTGTTTCATGGTGGGTGTTTCACGCCATCACCTAATAGGAGGTATTTTGGTGGTAAGATCCAGTTCGTAGACTTGTTGGGTATAGATTCATTTAATGTTGATGTCATTCATTCCATAGTTACAATGTTAAAATATGATCCAAGAGATATCATGTTTTATCACTTTAAGATACCAAATAACTCATTAGACTAGGGACTAAGGGCTTTGGCAAGTGATGATGATGTTAATAACCTTGCCCAATATGTTAAAGATAATAAGGTAATTGATGTTTTCATTGAACATGGTGAGACTACAGTTGAGAGTTATTACATGCATAAATTTAAGCAATCTGCCTAAATTTGTGAGTTAAATGAGAATGTTGAAGTAGTTGATTTAGACGAGGGGCATGTTGATACAACAGTAGTTACTAAAATACATAAAAAGGGGAAGTCCATTGGGTTGCAAAAGGGTAGAAAGATGTTGGCTATTGAGTGGTTAGGACAAGTTGGTGCAGAAAGGTTAGGGCAATGTAATGTAGAACTTAATGATGGTGCAGATGGGTTAGGAGTGGATAATAAGGAGGATAATGATGTTGATGAAGGGTTAGGAGTAGATAATGATCAGGTGGATAATGAGCAGGACACTGATGGTGCAGGGTTTAGACAGGATAATGATGTTGCAGAAGAAGGTGCAGAAGAACTTGTAGATGAGGAACATATTATAGATGAATTAGATGTTAATATTGGAGATTTTAGGTTCACTGTTGATACAGATGAAGAAGATAATGTTGCAAAAGATGATCCTTTAATTAGACCAACAGTAAACCTGAAAGAGGATGATTTAGAGGTTATTGATTATGATTCCTTTGAAAGTGATTATGATTCCTTTGAAAGTGATGTTGGAGATGATGTAGTTAATAGTAGTAGGATAAAAGCACTTAGGAAAATAAAAAGAAAGGGTAAAGCTGGTGGTGATGGTAAAATTGTCAATCATTTCTTTGTTGGGCAAGAGTTTCCTAATAGGGAGGAAGCAAAAAGTAGAATAAAGGCACATGCAGTTGAAACTAGAAGACAGATAACTATTGTGAAAAATGACAATGTTAGAGTAAGGGCTAAGTGTGATGGAACTATACTAAATTTGAATGATGCTGACATGGCTTGTTATGGGCTGGCCAAAGCAAAGGGTGTTACTATCAATGAAAGAGGCCAAAAAAAGAATATAAAGGAGAAGCTGTCAAAAGATGCAAATGTTAAAGGTAAGGGCAAAAAGGTAATTACAGATGAGGAAAAAACAAAAATGAGTGTCCTTGGTATCTTTATTTGGCTAAGGCAGACAATGGTAGGTGGTTGGTGAGATCATATAATAATGAACACATCTGTCTTCATTCAAGACAAATTAGGGATGCCACTGCCTCTTTTTTTTTCTACACATCTTTTAGATCTCATAAACCTAAATCCTCATATGCCTGTTAGGGCAATACAAGATGAGATGCAAAAACAATTTAAAGTAGGTCTTTCAAAACATAAAGCTTTTAGAGCTAAATCAAAGGCTGAGGAAGTGTTGAAAGGTGATGCCGAGGTACAATACAAGATCCTAAGAGATTATGTTGATGAATTAAAAAGGTGTAATCCTAATACAACAGTGAAGTTGGATGTATATGGGGAAGAAGATCCAGAGAGTACAACAAGGATCTTTAGAAGGATTTATGTATGTTTAGGGGCACTCAAAAAAGGTTTTAAGGCTGGTGGTAGGGAACTGTTGGGTTTTGATGGTGCATTTATGAAAGGGCAGTATCCATGACAACTACTCACAGCTGTAGATGTTGATGGAAATAATGGCATCTACCCTGTAGCATATAAAATAGTTGAATCAGAATCAAAAGTTTCTTGGTCATGGTTCTTGAATTGTCTTGGGGATGATCTTGAGTTGTATAGGGACTCGCATTTCACATTTATCACAGATAGGCAAAAGGTATGTAGCAAAAATGTATTTGTTATTGTATTTGATAAATATTAATGTATATGTTATTGTATTTGATCCATATTACAACAAATATATGTCTTATAACTGCAGGGTTTGTTACCAGCAATAAAGCAATTATTTCCATCTGCTGAACATAGGTACTGTGTGAGACATATATATGAAAACATGAATTTGACTTGGAAAGGGGGCATATTTAAGGAGCTCTTTTGGAGGGCTGGATGTGCCCCAACAATTGTGGAATTTAACAAGGCAATGGATGATCTTAAAGGACAAGACATTAAAGCATATGAGTGGTTGCAAAAAAATTCCACCTGAATATTGGAGTTGATCCCATTTCACAGGTATTACAATTGTTGTTTGTCACTTTATGTTACCATTTTAAAGCTTAATGATAATGTTAAATATCTGTTAGTATGATCTTTATGTACACAGGCAGGGCCCATTGTGATCTTTTGATCAATAACATATGTGAGGTATTTAACAGACAATTGTTAGATGCTAGGGATTCCCCAATAGTCTCAGCCCTAGAATATGTTAGAGAGTATCTGATGAAAAGAATAGTCCTTGTTTAAAAAGTTATAGCTAAATCTGACGGGCCACTTACTCCGTCTATTACAAAATTGTTTAACAAAATAAAAGATGCAGCTTCTAAGTACATTGTGGATTGGAATGACATTGTGGATTGGAATGGTGCTAATCTGTTTGAAGTCAAAGGTCCTTTGGGGGACCAGTGTGTGGTTAATTTGGAGCAAAGGGATTGCTCATGTGGGAAATGGGAAATCCCAGGTCTACCTTGTAAACATGCAATATCATCCATTCAAAACATGAGTGAAAATGGGATGACTGTTGGTTTGCCAAAGTTATGGGTACATCAGGCTTATAGGCTTGAGACTTGGAAAAAACAGTAGTCTTTTAAGGTCAACCTTATCAATGGTAGGCATAGATGGGAGAAACAGGTATGGGCGTATGGCCAACAACCTTGTTACCACCTAAAATTCAACCACATATTGGAAGGCCTCAGAAAAAAAGAAAGAAAAGTGTGGTTGAATTTGAGGAGATGGTGAAAGTTGGAAAGTTGTCTAAGAAGGGTAAAATGGTGACATGTTGTCTCTGCAAGCAAAAAGGGCATAACAAAAGGACTGGTAAAAATGTTGGTGCTGCAAAGAATGCTGGTCCAAGTGGTGCTTCTGCAAGTGGTGCTGCAAACAATGCTGGTTCAAGTAGTGTTGGTCAAAGTTCTCAAACTCAAACAATGACACCTAAGAGAATGACAAAAGTTTCTGCAAATAGAAAAACCACACCAACTAAAGCTCTTTAGTGTGTTTTGTGTAATTTGGTACTTAGAACTTAGTATTTGCTACTTATCTGTATTTGGTACTTAATGTCTTTAGTGTTTGGTACTTAGAACTTGGTATGCTAAAACTCTAATGGTATTGTCCACTTTTGTGGCAAATTTTCAATATAACAAGTTAATCACTTGTTTCATGTATGGTAAATGCCATTTTAATCACTTGGTCTTTATGCATATTGGATAATAACTTGTTTCATGTCTTGTTGATTAACTTGTTTATTTGTTTTACTGCATAATACACCTCTGGTAACATACAATACACAAGAATCTTGTTAAACTTTTTTGTTAATGATAATTCATTGAACATTACCCATATTACATTCAAAATTATTGACCATAACATACATATTGGTCAATTTTAAGTTCAACTTATCACTAAACATACTACACTTATAGCATACTAGACAGATTACATCAAGTAAAAAAGAAAAAAACACTCAAATTAAGACCAAATACATCTTCAATCTTCCATTAGCTGTTGCCATTGATCTTAATGATTCTTCAAGCACATTCCTTGATGTTAGTAAACCAGGAATGATCTGGACTGAACGAGCACACATGGGAGGATCAAGCCAGTCAAAATACCCACAATCAGTAACCTACAAACAAGTATTAGTAAAAACATTTAAATGAAAAATTCAATAAACTCAAAATAAGGATGAAACCATATTAAAGCTTACAGTTTGGGACCAACAATAAAAGCGACGACCTGGGTTTCTTTGAGTCCATGAAGTACGAATGACAACTTGTCTTGGTGGTTGACAATTGCAAATGACCATTTCCAATTGGGGTTTGTGATGAATTAGATAAGAATAAATTAGGGTTTGATATGAATTTGGGGGTATTTTATTTGAGTGAGAGATGGGTCTTGGGATGGGTGGAAGTATTAAAGTGGGGGACCAAATGTTAAAAGACAATTTTGCCCTTGAGTTTTATCCATTAAAATAAAAAAGTTAACGGGGTCAGTTACAAGGGACCAAAATTTGCCAAATAGTTTGATTTAGGGACGGTATTTGCAATGTTAAACTATTTGGGACGAAATCTGCAATTTCAGCAAACGTTAGGGACGATTTTTGCAATTAACTCAAAAAAATACCATCGCATACTCCAACTCAAGATCCCGATTCTTGAAATCCTAATTAAATATTTATAGATAGAAGCATAGGATATTGAGACAAACCTTATTGTTAAATGACGAGTCGATTTTTTGTGTTGCGGTTTTGTTGTAGGTTTGATTTAGGGTTTTGTTAATGAATTGATGAGTATCAGATAATTTTTATCTTTTTTTAATAAGATGAGTATCACATAAGGAAACTTAATCAATGTTTTGAATGGGTGTTTTAAATGCATTTGACTTCACAAGTCAACTTTATACACATAATTCATCTTGCAAGCGTGTTTTCTGTAAACATTTTATACAAACCATTCTTTCATTGATGTGTTGGAGAACCGCGTCCGTATCAGTCGAAGTGGTAGAAGGCCCCCTGAGTCAAAGGGAGAGCTTCTGCGCCTCTTTCCAAGAGATACGATTCGGTATCTGAATCGGCTGAAGGAGAGTAAGAGATGTCTTTACAAGTTTAGTAGACAACTTTCATAAAGTCGATGACAACTTTCATAAGTTTAGTAACCTGGATGACAAGTTTAAAACTTTAGTAATTTAGGACAAATTTCACGCAAACATCAGTGACTTATTTGTGTAATAACTGTAGTGCGTAAAGAGCGGACCTCATACGTAAACATGCACAAACATTTAACACATAAAGAAAGACTTTGAATGGTAAGTCTTTATATTTAAAGAAAGACTTTGAACTTGAAGCTTTTTCTTCGGTACCCCTCTTCGACAAATCCTAACAAAGAAATGAGTTACAAAATACAAATTAAGGTTGTAACTTAAATTGTTCGAAGTGTGAATTATGCATGTACAAAGATTCATCAAAAGTTGTCCATGTTGAGAGAAGCTATTTTCGAATATATAAATAGAAATTGTTATGAGATCTATCACAACCAAGACGTAGGTGATCGATCAATATGCTCCTTATTTTTTATATTGTGTCGAGATTATTATCATGCACTTTCTAATACGATTTTATATATCCATTGCATATATTTTATTTTATTTTTCGACAAAACAACTTCTTATTACTTCTAAATAAGCATTTAGTGATAACTAGTTCAGAATACGAACAATTTTATACGGACTAGTATTTATAATGGTTGAGTAGTACCGACAATAGGCCGGGTTGTTGTGAGTTTGGTAAAACTTAATTGCGTGGCTTTAATTTGATGGGGAGTTGTAACAGTGTTTCATTGACATTTGAAACTATGGTCTTTTTTTAATATGGCTTATTATTATTATTATTATTATTATTATTATTATTTTAAATAGTACTCCGTCAATGAAAATGATTATTATGAAATTGTAGTATTTTCCTCGATCTTTATCATTTCACATAATCACATCAACGCAATTTATACAAAAGTTTTTAAGATCGGATCCTATCCATGATCGTTTTCATTTTTGCAAGATCGTGACCTTAAGATCGGATCAGAATCTTAAGATCCTACTATAATGTTACTTTCTTAATAGTTTTTGCAATATTATACAAATTATTATATATCATTAACATAAAATTATATGAATGTTTTATCGAAATGTTGTCTTAAATTATGATTATGAAATGTTTAATAAGATTAACATGTTGTTTATTAAATTCTACAAAAAATAATCCAGAAAATTACAGATTTTTAGTTTGTTATCCATAAAAAGTAGGATCGGATCGGATTAGATCTTAAGATCGTATGCTCAAGATCGAGATCCTATGCTCAAGATCGAGATCCTATAAGATCTTAAGCTTTCAAAGATCGTACGTAAGATCTGGATCGTTTTTGCTTTGCAGTATGATAAAATCGTAAGATCCTAAGATCATGATCGGAATTCTGACAACCATGATTTATACAAAAGATACAAAGGTCAATGGAGAACCCTTTAGTATGAGTACACATTGTGGATGCACTATTAATTAATGCAGCCAAGACAGTCTCTCCCAAGTCCCACGTACAAAGTCCTCATTGCATCTAAACTTACTCCAACATACTACCTAAACTAGTTTGCAATCTCAATTGGCTTCTTTGTTCTATTTAGTGAACTTTGACGACTTGTTTACACATGGAAAACAAAAGATAAAAAAATGGAGTTAGTGGCACTCATCATCATATTCTTGGCGTTTTGCATAATTGTTACGAGCCCACAGACCCTGTTTCCTCTTATTTTCCAAGTTCAACTATCCACTCGGCTGTTGAACTCGACAGTGCAGGGGTGCGCTTTAAGCCTCATCAATACCTCGACAGTGCAGGGGTGCGCTTTAAGCCTCATCAAGATACAAATTGGCCTATGGCGATGGAAGTGAAGAAGCATAGATTTTCATGCTTTTCTTGGTCTTGGGTCAAGCCTACTCTCAGTATGCCGGCACTGCGTGTTAATCACTTCACCGAGTTGGTTTTAAGGAACCTCATTGCATATGAGCAGTCTTCTACGGTTAGTCCTTATTTTACATCATATGCCATCGCTATGGATATGTTAATCAATACTAAAGAGGACATTGCCATGTTAATAGAATCAAATGTACTGATAAACCATCTAGGTTCAAACGAAGAGGCAGCAAATATGATAAACAAACTATGTAAAGAGCTTGTGTGGACATATTTCTTCTATGGTGAACAAATGGAAATAGTAAATCGCCATTGCAGAGGTAAATTGCCAAGAAAGATTTTGTGGTTAAAGCGCACTTATTTTAATAGTCCATGGAGTATGATTGCTCTACTTGCTGCAATTGTTCTTTTTGTTCTTTCAGTGGTTCAAACCGTCTTTACTGTTAAACCCACGTTGATCAAATAGAGAATGTGGCTGTAAGTTTATCTTCTTATGTTGTGCACTTGTGCACACATTCTTCAAATTTGTTTCCCACTCATTTTATAAAGTCTACTAATCTACTACGAGTATTATTAGCATTGATGTATGTTAAGCCTGTCTTATATCAATCTTGGTTAATTGTTATTTTTGGACATCATGTTGGATTATCTGTGGATAAGTTTCATTACTTCATTTTGTAAAACTCGTTCCATTGAAATAATAGTGAAATCTAGGCAGTAAAGAAATGGAGAACATTATGAATGAGACGACGGTCGTTGACCTGAACTTCCTTTTGTAAAACTCGTCCCATATATTGCTTATAGTCGGCCATGCTCAGTAACCTTGCGACCAAGTATAGTAAACAGGGGGCAGTAAGCATGTGTATAACATGCAGTTTTTGTTGGTCCCAAAGTGAGTCGATATGAAATTGCAATAAGTATAAACTAGATAACTATAAATCGTCTAACTTTATAAACGTTACATGTACATAAGTATTTATACTATACGAATGGTTATAAGTGAACCATCGTGACTGTTCACAAGAGGGTGTGTCCTTTGGTTATGTTTGTTCGAATGGTTATGAACCCAAACGACATGACCCTTCGGTTTGTAACTAACTACCTTTTTAACCGAATTAACTAACTTTCGGTTACAAACTATCTATTATACAATTTTGGTCCTTCGTGTTTTATCATGAAGCAATATCGAGATTAACTTGCTCACATTCTCCTCCTTAATCTTGATCGTTGCTTCGTCCTAAGTCTTGAACTCCGAGCATTTGTCGCATAGTCACGAACTTTAGTCTTGGTAAGGCTTTTGTTAAGATATCTGCTCTTTGTAGTTCTCCACTGACGTGTTCCACATTGATATGACCATTCTCTACGCATTCACGAATGAAATGATAGCGAATGTCGATGTGCTTGCTCCTTCCATGAAATATTGGGTTCATTACGAGTGTTATTGCTGATATGTTGTCAACTCTAAGCGTTATCCTCTTTTCTTGCCATCCGGTTAATTCACTAAGTAGTCGTTTTAACCACAAAGCTTGACATGCTGCTCCAGTAGCCGCCATGAATTCTGATTCACATGATGATACTGCCACTGTTGGTTGCTTATGAGTACACCAAGTAATAGGTGACTCTCCAAAATAAAATACGATTTCAGTAGTTCCTTTCACTTGATCGGTGTTGATTCCATAACTACTGTCACTGTAACCTGTAATCTTGCAGCCACATTCTTTCTTATATAGTATTCCATGTTCCTTTGTTCCTTTGATATATCGGATTACTTGTTTTACTGTCTTCAGGTGATGATCCTTCGGGGCTTGCATAAATATGCTGAGTAGTCCGATTGAGTAATTAAGATCTGGTCTTGTATGTAGTAAGTACATGAGACTCAAAGCTAGGGTATTTTGGGCACTTTGTGGGTACATAAACTTGAAAATCAAAAGAAAAAACAACAAACAACAACTTGTTGTTTTTACCGAGAAGCATTGTAGTGTTTTGAAGAAAGCCGAGATCAAACTAAGGATCTAGGGCACGTTTATATTTCAAGTCAACACAAAGGAAGAGAAAAGGAACAACGTGGTGGAAGTGTGGTTTATTTGAATAGGAGCAATTCGACAACAAATCAAAAAGGGTACAACCGAATTGTTTTTGGAGATAAGGCGAGGGAAAGAAAAGGCGTAGTTGGTATATTCAAGTGCCGACACACAAAAAGGGAATACACTTGTGGTATATTATAAAGTGTATCATAGTTTAAATATACAAGATAGAACCATTTCACCATTTCTACAAACTTCCTACTGGAAACCTCCTAATTCATATACACTAGACTATCCTTTTTCACTAAGTTCATAAAAGACAGAAATCTTGTAAAAGAATTTACCTTCAATGCATAGAGACTTCCATTCCATGAGATATACTCCTCATCCACATAGTCTTGAGTATCATCTCTGTTCCACTGCAAATCCTCCAAGCCTTTCACCAAGGAACACTCATATTTTGGTCAATAGACTCAAAATAATCTTCCATGAATCTGTTATGTTCTGTAATTACTTCTCTTGGCCCCCAGACTTGGTCATTCTTGCCTATTTCCTGTAACCTTCTTGTTCCATCCCTATCTTCATCAAACATGTATCTGAGATTGCACATATTGTTGTCTAAACTCACTGCATACCCATCTTCTTCAAGCAAATCAATGCTAAGCATGTTCAAGGAGACTTCAGGGGTATATTGTCCATTCCTTATCACCACATCACCATCCTTTGTGTTAATTGTAACATCTCCAATCCCATAGGAGAAAATGAACTTCTTTTCATTTTCCTCTTTTCCTATCATCTTAAATTTGTATTGAATTTCATTGAACAAAACTCTTTTAGGGCACATGTGGAATTTATAAATACTACTAACATACCAAACCTCATTGATGAAGCAAAAAGTGTACCGCTTTTAGGGGGTCATTTAAGCCCAAAGTCGAGATTATTTGATCAAATATTGCCCTAAATCGTTCCTTTTGTCATTTTAGGTACTTTGGAGAAGAAATCTGGAAAAGAAAGCATTTTGGACGTTTTTTGAGCGAAAAGTGAAGAAAACGACAAAGTCTCCAAATCAAGCTGGAAATAGTACCTGACGGCATCACGCTTTGGAGGAGACGGTGTCACGCTTTGGCAAAAAGGTGGATATGAAGTTTACACAAGACACGCCAGAATGATTTTTGGATTAAAGAGTGACGGCGTCACCCTTTGGGACGCCTAGGCCGTCACATGTAATTTACAAGGTGATGGCCCAGAAATATTATAATGTGATGGCGTCAAGTTTAAACCAGATGGCCATCTTGTGTACGTCTGACACCGTCATGTGTTAATGGAGGCAGGCCATCACGTGTTAACTGTCATAATTTGCACGCGCGATAGCTGTTACTATTTTGGCCATAACTTTTGCATACGAACTAGGATTTGAGCGATTCAAAAAAGGAAACGATCAGGACGAAAAGATCTAAAATTTGGTGAAGAAAGTTTGGTATTGACGCCGTCAAGGTACGGGCTGACGCCGTCAAGTTAGGCCGGGCAGAAAAGTGCCTATAAGCCCCAAACCCTAAGTCCGATTCTAGGGTTAGGGTAGGTGTTTTTCTAGCAACTTAGAGGGTCTTAATCACTCCATAAACATCGTGTAATGGTTTGTTTATTGATTCAATCTTATGTTATGTCTTCAATTATGATTATTGTTGATTGCTCTTCATTAATTATGCTTGGCTAATTAACCTTGTGTCTACTTATGATTGTGTGAAACTTGTATATAATTGATTAGATCTTATTGATGTCTTTGTTGATTTTTGTGTCTATCTTCATCAATTAAGGTGTAACAACTTCAATAGGTCTAGTTGATTTAGCTTATAATTCTTGTTTCCTATTGTTTCTTGTTTTGATTGAATGTTTATCGATGTTAGGCTTAAGAAAACTGGCAGACTTCCAATTGGTAACATGCTTGAACGTCTTAAGAAACATGAATCGAATGTGTACTATGATTAATTAGTTGTATTTAATGCATAAGTGACTACTAAGGAGGCCATGTTAGGAGCTAGTTGTCGGCTCGACATAGGAAGAGGTAGAAACTTATAGAGTTGGGGAAGATCGTACACGGCCCTACGAATGGTATTAAGGAATACAACCCGTCAATTAAAACAAGGTGTGACAATTCAATAGGTAGAATTGGATAGCTAGCAAGGAGTAACATATCATAGGTAGACATGCTTCACTTCCTTGGTAGAACCTTAATTTACTTTTCTTGCACATTAGTTTAAGTAGTAGCTTTTGGGTTAGTTGATTAGTTTAAGTGTCCGATTAAATTTCGTTACAGCATATCAACTACATTAGTTTGGTTTCGTAGTTAAAACACAAATAAACACGGATAACAAGCCGCATTGATGTTCGTTTAATTAATTTATTAACCACATTCATTCAATTCGTTCATAGTCCTACAAACTACAACAACAAGTCAATCAATCAAACCGTAACAAAACCGTAACGAAAGACGTACGATTTCATTGGGACTGAGGATTCCGAACAGAACGAACCGCACTTTCGCAACTTCAGTAGCAGAGTAAGGGAATCGTATACCCATTATTATTATTGCAGTTCAAAAATTAGGGTTCTAAAAATTAAACCAGTCTATATATCTATTTAGTTTGTTACAGTATTAGTTATTATTTGTTATGGTTTATATAATCGATCGTTATGAAGAAAACAGAATTGTGTCGTTAGGGTTTGTTACTTTTTTTCTTTTTTCTTCTACACGGAAAGAATGTGAAGTAGAAGAAGAAGAAAAGTGAATGAATGAATGAGAAAAGAAGGGGTGGGGGTTGTATTTATAGGTGATTGAGGCCGCGGTGTAGGGTAACCGACATAAAATATTGTTTTGTGATACTTTTAATCCTTTTATTTTCACTTTATTATAGTTTAACCTCTTTAACTTTTGATTCTTTTTTCTTTCTTTCGGTCTCGGTCCGGTTCGGTCCGATCCGGCTTAAAAACCGGATATCTAGCCTATTTGGACCGAGACCGGACCGACCACATTCGGTCCGGTCTCGGTTTAGGTTTTTTGCCAGATTCGGTCTTGTTTCGATCCGGTCCGGTTTTCACCCGATGGGCAGCCTTACTTGAATTACTACCTTATTTTTTTTCTCAAAATGGTAAACTTTTTTCCATGCAGCTATATACCATTTATTCAATATCTAGGCGAGTACTCGTGCATAGCAACAGAAATTTCTAGCGGCAAATAGCTATGGTTATGATAAAACGTGAAATAATCAAAATGCATAGCGACTGGATATCTAACGGCAAACAACTATAATTGTTTCATTATAACGTTTATACATAAAACGTGAAATAACCAAACATATATGATATTTCAATCAAAAAAAGAAAAGAAAAAAAAAAAGAAGAGGTTTAAAACGTGTACGTCGGTTTCAAAAGGACCAGGTACATGGTCAACAACACCATCAAAATCCATTTGAGCATCAACAGCTTCCATATGAGCATCAGTGGCTTCCATTTTGTGTAATTGTCATGAAATGATGTTGAAAGTTTATATAGTAATAAGGATAATAAGTTAAATTGATAGAATTATTTTCAATATATACTATATATATAATCAAATTCTAATATAGCTAGCATTTTAATCTATCATATGGTTTCCAAAATAAATGGCAAGTATACTAAAGTGTGCATGAACCCTATGGCAAGGATACGAGCTGGCAGTATAAAATGGATATGCATTATAGTGCAAGTATATGCATTGTTTTTATTTTATTTTAAAAGCCATGAAAGTTTGAATCTTTTTTCATATATATATTTTTTTCTAGTGGTAACAAATTAGTAAAGTTTACCATGAGAACTTGTATTCTTTTCATACTCCGTATTTTATTTATCTAGTAGGAATAGGTTAAATTGGTAATGTTGTTAGGTTTATTTTTTGGTTACATGGTTGTAACGAAGACCATCTGCAAAAGGCTATAAGAATAACATAAGTTTGTACCACATATGTAAAAGGCTAAATATGAGTCGAAAATGTTGTGTATATACTTGCCGCTATAAAATGTGCAAGTAATAAAACTCGATATTGTTGGTGATTTTAGTGTCATCAACTATTTTAGGTAATTGCGATTTACTAGAGACCAGTGGAAAACATATTAAGCTTGGATACGAGTTAGGAAAGTGTGTGCACACTCGTTGAGTAAATATATTTTCGCCCAGACAAAGATGCAGGGGTCAAGGGGGTTGCGCCCCTTTGCGGGGTCAAGGAGCAGCGCCCCTTGCTGGAGTCCCGCTCCCAAGTGAGCGGGCGGGGGTCGAGGGGGAGCCGCCCCTCGCGGGGTTTGGGGCAGCACCCCAAAACCTAAACGATTTTCACAAATCGGTATTAAAGGACTTAACAAGTTTTCCCCCCAAAATGTCTTTTGGTAAAGGGTTGTGACCCTTCGGTTTTAACCAGAATTAACCACTTTTAACTATCATTTAACTATCACACATATCTGTTATTTAACAGACATATCTGGTCTCATGAGAACATACGAATTCACACAATTCTCTCTGTCTTGCTTTGTTCTCTTGTGTCTAGAAACAAAGTGTTCTTCTTGAATTATCCCAATAAGGATTTCGTGATACCCAGGCACCAATAGGGTCGAAATACTTTATATGGAAAGTGAAATTACACAATTCTTGAAGATATCCAAGATTATCATCACAACCCTAACTCCAATTTCTAACAGATATGTCAACTAAATTCATAGGAAAAAATTGTAGTATTTGAAATGGTACCATAGGGTTGTGATTGCAAAGTTATATGGACAAAGTATTCAGATGGAGATCTTTCGGACCCATACAGTATATAATTAGATCCAAAAGGCGTTTAATGAGTGTTCTGTAACTTTTATAATAGGTATGTGGTTAGCACGCAGGAGTTGTTATGAGAGTTGTATTGGTGTAGTTTTCATTAAAACCTATGATTAAACAAGTTTCATTAGAATGTCATCCCTTCTCATCACGCATACACTGAATCCTCATGCTTCCCACCCCACCTATACAAAAGTTAAAACTGGAAACTCTAAACTTAAACTTAAAAAGATATGAAGTTGTTACATATTCAATAAGAACACATATAAATAAGCAGAATCGCTAAACACTCAAAACATCGTATCTAATTATCATATTTCAATTCCTTAGGGCAAAAGCAAACTCGAACACCATTACCCACATTGCGTTTCGTTACAATATTAGAAAAACCATAATCATTTGTAATAAGCGATCCCCAATACCTACCTAGAACTGCTATGCAATTGAAGATCGACTTTACTATTAAACAAAGCGCAAATGTAGGACAACTGGAAAACCAAACAAAAGTAAGCAACCATATTTATGTGAGGGACCATATAAAATTGCACTTATTAGCAAGGTCTTTTGGATTCACTGAAGATGTATTTATCCCAAACTAATTGGAATTGGTTAAAAATGGATCCTGGTATAAATGTTGATCATTTGAGGCCGTTTTAAGATGTGAATGTACCCAAATAACAAGGATGCCTCTTCGCCTAGCAACCTCCACTGCCTTAATAACGTTGGGAACAAATGAACAATAGCTACGCCGACATCAATATGCACTGAGCCACCAGGCGACACAAAATCATTCTGAAAACAAAGATAGAACATTGTTAAACTTGCAAGAATGCATGGATTGATAATACTGTCCAACACAAATACGTGCATATGCATATATGTGCATGCAAGTGAGAAGGTTAGATGAAAGAAAAAAGGGAACCTGCATATTGATAACAAGAAGAGCATATGCATGAGGATTATGATGTTTAAATAGCATAGAATAGGATAATTGTTTTGGAAAGTATTAAATATAAAAATTATTCTTTTTCTTTTAAGAAATGATACATATACACGAACCACAAAATCATAGATACTAATTCACAAATCATTAAATGTATTTCCTAGATTACGAAGTCAACTCTTATATATACATTTTTAGTTTTAACCCATTATATGTAATTCGTGTGTTTCCTTATACAATAATATAGAATTAGCAAACTTGCCTACCGTGTGATGTATAAACATATACAATTATTGTAAATTAATTAGTTTCAACAATATCACATTTCCTCTATACAGTTTCAGTTTCAACCCATTATATGTAATAATAATTAAAAGTTAAAACGCTAGCCTTTTTCAATTTATAACACAATTCTATTAAAAGTTTCAACTTTTCACTTTGACCATTTTTTGCTTTATAGATAGTTTAGATATATCTCATAACATATTTCCAATAAAATTTGGACAATTTCATGATTTAATAAGGAAGTTATCTGGAATTTTAATCCACGTTAACTCATCTTCTCCTTGTGGGAAAATTTATGTCTCCGACATCTAAAACTCATTTATTAAACTAGCATAGTACCCGTGCAAAACAGTTGGTTCGAAGGCGACTAATGTTTAATGATTTGATTATATGTACCCGTCGCCAAATGTTATTAAACGAATATTGCTCGGAGGCGAATTGAATTGAATATGAGTTTTAATTTTTGAATGAGTAAGATTAAAATGTTATTAGAAAAACATGTGTTTGATGTTGCTTATTAGGATAACCAATTGAAAAAAAGATTCAAATAAACAACAAATTTGTAAGACTCGTGTAAACAATCACAAACGTTGTATATGTATTATATGTATTTGGTTGTACAATAAATGTTGTATATGTATATGTATTTGGTTGTGCAATAATTGAACAAAAGTCCATTGTAATCTAGCGGTTGGAATATTTTGCTTTCTCCCTTGAGACCCAGGTTCGAATCTGGCCAGTAGCATAGATATATATACATTATTGTTTTTTTAGTGTGAAACCTTTGCAAGTTTTCCACATATGTGATTGGTTGATGCAAGCTTAAACCCCCTCTTGCCTTCTGACTTTAGGGATAACTGGCAGTATTTGTCAAAACTCACATCCCAGCAATATTGTTTATCCCTAAAAAATGTGGCTTATAGTTTTTGTACCTTATTATATCCCTTAACATCTTGTCTAATGCTTCAAAAGCATATCGTTGAGTCATCGGGGCTTCGTCTTAAATTATCAATCTGACTTCTTGCATTATTCTACCAAATGCGTGTTTTATTTCATACCGCATACGCTATTTTCCATTAATTCCATTCCAGTGGTATAACGAATTTGCTATGAGTCTTTCTCCTTATAGGTAGGAGCAATGAAGCAATTCCTAAAAATCACATAAGTGGTACAATGCATATCCAAAAACTCAAATTAACATCCTAAAGAATATACATGTGAATTCTTTGCTCACCAAAACCTATAGTTTGCATCACGACCTATATGTTACAATAATTAAACATTTAAGTAAGCCATTCAATTTATTTTCTATATATTTTCAGAAGTCCTAAAAAAGTTAAATAAAGAGTCACCTAGAATGGGCTTTTCGTTAAAATTCCACCTAAAGCAATATTGAGTATATGGGCTTTTCGTTAAAAACCTATTTGAGTAATTGTCAAACTTGTTAATTTTTTAATTGTTGGTATAACTTTTGTTGTTTCAGATTACAAAGGCGGTTCCACACTTTGTACAACAAAGTATTATAGAGGAATCAATGTTATCTTTCTAACTCAAGGTTTTCCTCTTTTCTTATCTTAGTAGCTATTTATCTGATAGAGAGCATTATGGATCACTTACTGGATCTTTATTAACCAACCAAGCTTTTAATGCTAAAAGAATCACTATGAATAAAATACATTATAACTTGAGAGTGTTTAGTTATTAACAAGACCCTCTTATGTCTTTTGAGGCCTAAAGTGAAAATATAAAATGAGACATCTTTGATAAAAACTCATTTTGTTAAGTTTAAATAATTTAAGGGATTTGTCAATAATCCCATATATCACAAATTTGGATATCCGAATTTCCTGATGATGGTTTTATATTAAATCCATTATTTTAGCTAAGTTCTTTCCATATGATATCTGAATTTCATATTTCAGTTTTATATATCCAAATATCCAATTATCTATATTTTTGGAAAAACTTGTATATGAGTTTCGAAATTAAAAATTCATATGTCCTACCTTTATAATAAATTCCCATCAAAGTTTCGGATATCAGAATACGAATATTTTTTGAACGCCCATAATCTTTAACTAGATTATAGAAAAATAAGTATGACTAAGGACAAAAGGTGTTTCCTTACTCTATTTAATATTCGTCCACTTGGAGTAGAGTCGAAGAAAGACATGGGCGACCGAAAAATATACAAGTGCATATTGTGGAATAGAATAGTAGTCGTCTTATACGCAACAGTTGCAAGAAGCAAGACTCTTGCAAGTATGCATATTGTACTTCCAGCTGCTAAAGCTACATAAACAATGATTATTGTTGAGCATTTAACACGATCTCGATCACTAGCTGATATTGAAGAAGCCCAAGCCATCCAATAATTGTTTCCAATTTGAAGTACTTGTAAGACGACTTGTGCCAATACTATGAGTGGTGCAAGTGCCCTTCTGTAAGCGGTTGTTATGTATTTCGAGTAGACTGAGAAACCTACTCTTCCTTTTTCTCTTTCTTACAAGTTGTGCTTTTGAACCCGAGATATCATCTGTATCATCATTTTGAGTGTTGGTTGTGTTCTTTGTGGAACTATCTGATTATACTTGATCAACGATTGTTCCTATAGAATCAATGGATGGCCAAGCTTCTTTGTGTGCACCTACAAGTTCCATAAAGTCGTTTCCTGAATCTAGAATGTCATTGTATTTTCTTGCTTATGTGATTCTTCCATCTCTCAAAACCTTATTATAATGTTGTTACATCAGTGAGACGCGTGCACATATTTCCTAACTTTATAATAAATTCCCATCAAAGTTTCGGATATCCGAATACGAATATTTTTTGAACGCCCATAATCTACATCTAGATTCTAGAAAAATAAGTATGAATAAGGATAAAAAGTGTTTCCTTACTCTATTTAGTATTCGTCCACTTGGAGTGCATTCGAAGAAAGACATGGCAACCGAAAAATACACAAGTGCCTCTTGTGGAATAGAATAGTAGTCGTTTTATATGCAACAGTTGCAAAAAGCAAGACTCTTGCAAGTATGCATACTGCACTTCCAACTGCTAAGGATACATAAACAATTATTAGTGTTGAGCCATTAACAAGAGCTTGATCACTAGCTGATACTGGAGAAGCCTAAGCCATCCAATAATTGTTTCCAATTTGAAGTACTTGTAAGACGACTTATGCCAATACTATGAGTGGTGCAAGTGCCCTTCCATAAGCGGTTGTTATGTATTTCGAGAAGACTGAAAAACCTACTCTTCCTTTTTCTCTTTCTTACAAGTTGTGCTTTTGAACCCAAGATATCATCTGTATTATCATTCTGAGTGTTGGTTGTGTTCTTTGTGGAACTATGTGATTATACTTGATCAACGATTGTTCCTATAGAATCAATGGATGACCAAGCTTCTTTGTGTGCACCTACAAGTTCCATAAAGTCGTTTCCTGAATCTAGAATGTCATTCTATTTTCATGCTTATGTAATTCTTCCATCTCTCAAAACCTGATTATTATGTAATTCTTCCATATGTCCTAACTTTATAATAAATTCCCATCAAAGTTTCGGATATCCGAATACGAATATTTTTTGAACACCCATAATCTACATCTAGATTCTAGAAAAATAAGTATGAATAAGGATAAAAGGTGTTTTCTTACTCTATTTAGCATTCGTCCACTTAGAGTGCATTCGAAGAAAGACATTGCGACCGAAAATAAACAAGTGCCTCTAGTGGAATAGAATAGTAGTCGTTTTATATGCAACAGTTGCAAAAAGTAAGACTCTTGCAAGTATGCATACTGCACTTCCAACTACTAAAGCTACATAAACAATTATTAGTGTTGAGCCTTTAACAGGAACTCGATCACTAGCTGATACCGGAGAAGCCCAAGCCATCTAATAATTGTTTCCAATTTGAAGTACTTGTAAGACGACTTATGCCAATACTATGAGTGGTGCAAGTGCCCCTCCGTAAGCGGTTGTTATGTAATTCCAGTAGACTGAGAAACCTACTCTTCCTTGGGTGTGAGCAAGTCAGAAAATTCTTCAGATCTTGTGGCATATAATGATATTCAAGGTAATGACACAGATTATCTATTCACAAACAAAAACCTGTTGCCACAAGTTCAAAATTCACAAACAATAATTGTTTCCAATTTGAAGTACTAGTATGACGACTTGTGCCAATACTATGAGTGGTGCAAGTGCCCCTCCGTAATCGGTTGTTATGTATTTCGAGTAGACTGAGAAACCTACTCTTCCTTTTTCTCTTTCTTACAAGTTGTGCTTTTGAGCCCGAGATATCATCTGTATTATCATTCTGTGTGTTGGTTGTGTTCATTGTGGAACTATCTGATTATACTTGATCAACGGTTGTTCCTAAAGAATCAATGGATGACCAAGCTTCTTTGTGTGCACCTACAAGTTCCATAAAGTCGTTTCCTGAATCTAGAACGTCATTGTATTTTCCTGCTTATGTGATTCTTCCATCTCTCAAAACCTGATTATAATGTTGTTACATCAGTGAGACGCGTGCACATATGTCCTAACTTTATACTAAATTCCCATCAAAGTTTCGGATATCCGAATATGAATATTTTTTGAATGCCCATAATCTACATCTGGATTCTAGAAAAATAAGTATGAATAAGGATAAAAGGTGTTTCCTTACTCTATTTAGTATTCGTCCACTTGGAGTGCATTCGAAGAAAGACATGGCGACCGAAAAATAAACAAGTGCCTCTTGTGGAATAGAATAGTAGTCGTTTTATATGCAATAGTTGCAAAAAGCAAGACTCTTGCAAGTATGCATACTGCACTTCCAACTGCTAAAGCTACATAAACAATTATTAGTGTTGAGCCTTTAACAGAAGCTAGATCACTAGCTGATACTGGAGAAGCCCAAGCCATCCAATAATTGTTTCCAATTTGAAGTACTTGTAAGACGACTTATGCCAATACTATGAGTGGTGCAAGTGCCCTTCCATAAGCGGTTGTTATGTATTTCGAGTAGACTGAAAAACCTACTCTTCCTTTTTCTCTTTCTTACAAGTTGTGCTTTTGAACCCAAGATATCATCTGTATTATCATTCTGAGTGTTGGTTGTGTTCTTTGTGGAACTATGTGATTATACTTGATCAACGGTTGTTCCTATAGAATCAATGGATGACCAAGCTTCTTTGTGTGCACCTACAAGTTCCATAAAGTCGTTTCCTGAATCTAGAATGTCATTGTATTTTCCTGCTTATGTAATTCTTCCATCTCTCAAAACCTGATTATTATGTAATTCTTCCATATGTTCTAACTTTATAATAAATTCCCATCAAAGTTTCGGATATCCGAATACGAATATTTTTTGAACACCCATAATCTACATCTAGATTCTAGAAAAATAAGTATGAATAAGGATAAAAGGTGTTTTCTTACTCTATTTAGCATTCGTCCACTTAGAGTGCATTCGAAGAAAGACATGGCGACCGAAAATAAACAAGTGCCTCTAGTGGAATAGAATAGTAGTCGTTTTATATGCAACAGTTGCAAAAAGCAAGACTCTTGCAAGTATGCATACTGCACTTCCAACTGCTAAAGCTACATAAACAATTATTAGTGTTGAGCCTTTATCAGGAACTCGATCACTAGCTGATACCGGAGAAGCCCAAGCCATCTAATAATTGTTTCCAATTTGAAGTACTTGTAAGACGACTTATGCCAATACTATGAGTGGTGCAAGTGCCACTCCGTAAGCGGTTGTTATGTATTTCCAGTAGACTGAGAAACCTACTCTTCCTTGGGTGTGAGCAAGTCAGAAAATTCTTTAGATCTTGTGGCATATAATGATATTCAAGGTAATGACACAGATTATCTATTCACAAACAAAAACCTATTGCCACAAGTTCAAAATTCACAAACAATAATTGTTTCCAATTTGAAGTACTAGTATGACGACTTGTGCCAATACTATGAGTGGTGCAAGTGCCCCTCCGTAATCGGTTGTTATGTATTTCGAGTAGACTGAGAAACCTACTCTTCCTTTTTCTCTTTCTTACAAGTTGTGCTTTTGAGCCCGAGATATCATCTGTATTATCATTCTGAGTGTTGGTTGTGTTCATTGTGGAACTATCTGATTATACTTGATCAATGGTTGTTCCTAAAGAATCAATGGATGACCAAGCTTCTTTGTGTGCACCTACAAGTTCCATAAAGTCGTTTCCTGAAAACGTCATTGTATTTTCCTGCTTATGTGATTCTTCCATCTCTCAACACCTGATTATAATGTTGTTACATCAGTGAGACGCGTGCACATATGTCCTAACTTTATACTAAATTCCCATCAAAGTTTCGGATATCCGAATATGAATATTTTTTGAATGCCCATAATCTACATCTGGATTCTAGAAAAATAAGTATGAATAAGGATAAAAGGTGTTTCCTTACTCTATTTAGTATTCGTCCACTTGGAGTGCATTCGAAGAAAGACATGGCGACCGAAAAAAAAACAAGTGCCTCTTGTGGAATAGAATAGTAGTCGTTTTATATGCAATAGTTGCAAAAAGCAAGACTCTTGCAAGTATGCATACTGCACTTCCAACTGCTAAAGCTACAAAAACAATTATTAGTGTTGATCCTTTAACAGAAGCTAGATCACTAGCTGATACTGGAGAAGCCCAAGCCATCCAATAATTGTTTCCAATTTGAAGTACTTGTAAGACGACTTATGCCAATACTATAAGTGGTGCAAGTGCCCCTCCGTAAGCGGTTGTTATGTATTTCCAGTAGACTGGGAAACTGATTGAGCCTAAACCACCTAACTTATATTGACCAAATAATGGTCAACAAAGTCAAAGAGCCTAGAGTCAATGCTCCGCGGAATATAGTGTTTCCCCGGGTCGTTATGTCCCGACGAGGTGTGAATTGTAAACAAACGGTTTCGTGATCGGGTGAATCTGGAAGGGAAAAGGGTTTTGAGATTGGTTACACTAAGGATTTTACAAAGGAATAGCTTAAATAAGCTATATAAACAAGACTGGAAAGTATGAAAACCCAGAAACGTTTAAAACTTAAAAACGCGTACGCTACGTTTAAATAAAACGTAAACGTACGAGATAAAACGTAAAAATTGAAATCTGAAAACCCCCAGGGGGTGAAAATGACTTTTTTACAAACTAAAACATAAAAGAAAATTTTTAGAAAATTAAAATCAAATTTTACACTATTTAATTATTTAATATTAATTAATTACTAATTATTACTTATTAATAATATTTAAGTAACTTAGATATAATACAATATTATTTAAATACTAAAAAAAGGAGACAATAAAATTTCTAAAATTATAAAATAACTAAAAATAAGTTTTAAAAATAAAAATAAGTCTTTTTGTCTTTTTGTGGTTTTTCTATTAATTAATTACTAATTAATTACTAATTATCTAATTAAACTATTTTAAATTAAGAAAACTACAAAATGAACAGTAAAAATTCTAATAAAATTTCTAAAATTATTTTACAACATATAAAAGCTATAAAAAATATAAAAACTAGATTTTACTTAATAAAAACTAATTATGCTATTTTAAACTAATTATTAATTAATAATTAATAAAACTAAGATTAATTCTAATAAATACTAAATGACAAAATAAAAATCTGAAAAATTTATTATAAATACTTTAATATAAGATATAATTAATAAAAATATAAAAATGACAAGTACTTAATAAAAATTTAAAAATGAAAATTAAAATTAAATTACATTAAATAGAAACTATCACTTAATTTTAAATTTGTTTTTTTTTTTTTGGTTTTTCTTTTACAAACTTATTTAAATACTAAAAATAGAAAACTTTTACAAACAAAACTTTTTTAGATGTCAGAAATAAGCACTAAGAGTGCTTATTAGCTTAACAGTTGACTTTGGTCAACTGTTGGAGCTTTAAGCTAAAAAATAAGCCACAAGGGGCCCACAAGGGTAAAATAAGTTACAAATAAGTTAAAAGGACCAAAATAAGTTGGAAGGAACAAGTTAAGCCCTCAGGATAAGCCAAATAAGCTGATTTAGCACATTGAGAACCTTGCTCAATCACAGAAAAGGGACACACTTAGTGACTGTCTAGGGGGCACACCAGGGAGATTGGGGGCACAAGCCTGGGTGCATTGGAAAGCCCCCCACCTAGGGAGTTTAAAGAACCAAAACTTAAAACCTGGGACCCACTGATGAGGGCATGAAGGACCTAGGAAGTTGGGGGTCTGACCCTGGGTGACTGTGTGCAGGGGAGCAGCTTGCCCTGCAAGCTTCTTTAGGGCAAGCTAGGGATTAGGGAAAAATTTGCAAAAATAAAACAAACATGGAAACATAAATTAGAGCTGATAGAGAACAAGTACAAACAATTTCCAAGTCTTAATCTATAACACAAAAATCAAAATAATCATGTGAACTTTTGGAAAATTCTGAGAATGCAACTTTGACTTTTTGCCAAAAACTTAAGAACTTGACTTTTTTGAACTTTGGGTGATCTAAACTAACCTAGGATGTTATAATGAGCTGGTTTGAGACCAAATTAAGATTGATGCATCAGATTTAAACCAAATGGGTGAAAATGGGGTACCCACTGACCCACAGTGAACTGTTATGGGCAAGGGGGTGGGATTTTGACTTTGGCTATGTAAAACTTGGATTTGGGACTTGTTTTGACCTAAATATATCTAAGGTAACTTGTCAAACCCAAAAATAACAAACAAAACTCAGAATTCAGTGGTCACAACCACTCATCCAAACACTACCTATGAACCTGTTTTAGCAAATTTATGAAGGAAATGGAAAATCTGAGCCAAGTGACTTATGGTTTGCATAATATTAAGCTAGGATTACACTTAATGAGCTTAGAACAACAACAAATAATAACAACAACTTAACTATGCAAATTATGCTAATTGTGACAATAAACTAGCAAATAAATGAAAAATGGTAATCAGTGAACAAATAGACATACACATACAATAAACCTAATCTATATATATCATATAAACTCAGAATACAACAATAAGCATAAGTATGAGCAGAAAGAAGCTATGCTACAGTGAATGAGGAAAAAGGCTTACAAAGGTGTTCATCTAAGAATCAAGTAACCAAAAGACCAAGTAACTTTCCTAACACCTCCCTGAGGTTCTAAACCTTCTGCAATCCAAAAACAACCATGATCCTTGCTTCTTCTTCCTTCAATTCTGATTTTTTGCTTTTAGAACTATTTTTTATCTATTTTTTTTGTATTTTTCTCTTTTTCTTTTCTTTTCTGATCTTTTGCTTTTCTTTTGATTTAACTAACTTAAATAAACTTAAAGTAAGTTTATGAGGTCAAATAAACAACACTTAACAATATTTAGCAAAGTTGTCAATTTTGCTAAAAATTGCCAAAAACTGAATTAGGTGATGAAACTGAGATTAATGTTAAACAAAGCTTGTATTACTCAAAAATAAACTGAATACAATTGTTTTAAACTAAAAATTACAACTTGAAATGAAATTGTACTACCTACGAGATGATAAAAACTAAAACTACTCTACTTTTATCACTACTGCTACTCCTAATACATTTTCTTCTCTCTTTTCTTTTCTTTTATAGTCCCTGCAGCATCCTCTGACTTTCCCACCATGCTTATGACCCTTGGATGGGCTTAAAATGATCTCAGCCTTCTATTATGGTTTTGGCGGGAAATGGTACTTTTGGCAGGATGTGGTTAACTTGGAGGGTTTCAAG
>JARVZY010006114.1:25000-27391 GCA_030686995.1 Artemisia argyi
ACGGGAAGTCTTGGTCCTATTGCAAGTGCCGTTGAAAGTAAAGATCCGAGTATAAATGATACGGATAAAAACATTCAGAGTTGCGGTGGTCATGACAATTACAATAATGTTGATCTTTTTTTTTGGCGTCAAGGACATTCGGAATTTCATCTCTGATGATACTTTTTTAGTTAAAGATAGTAATGGGGACAGTTATTCTATATATTTTGATATTGAAAATCATATTTTTGAGATTGACAATGATCATACTTTTTGTAGTGAACTAGAAAATTCTTTTTATCGAAATTCTAGTTATCTCAATAATGGATCTAAGAGTAAGAATCCCCACCAGGATCATTACATGGATGATACTCAGTATACTTGGAATAATCACATTAATAGTTGCATTGACAGTTATCTTCAGTCTCAAATCTGTATTGATAGTTACATTGTAAATGGTAGTGACAATTCCAGTAACAATTACATTTCTAGTTCCATTTGTAGTGAAAGTGGAAATAGGACTAAAACCCGGGATGCCATAAGGAGTGATCAAACTATACGAGAAAGTTCTACCGATCTGGATGTAAATCAAAAATACAGTCATTTGTGGGTTCAATGCGAAAATTGTTATGGATTAAATTATAAGAATTTTTTAAATCAAAAATGAATCTTTGTGAACAATGTGGATATCATTTGAAAATGAGTAGTTCTGATAGAATCGAACTTTTGATTGATTCGGGTACTTGGGAGCCTATGGATGAAGACATGGTCTCTCTGGATCCCATTGAATTTCATTCGGAGGAGGAGCCTTATAAAAATCGTATCGATTCTTATCAAAGAAAGACAGGATTAACCGAGGCTATTCAAACAGGTATAGGGCAATTAAACGGTATTAACGTAGCAATTGGGGTTATGGATTTTCAGTTTATGGGGGGTAGTATGGGATCCGTAGTTGGGGAGAAAATTACCCGTTTGATTGAATACGCCACTAAAGAATTTCTACCTCTTATTATAGTGTGTGCTTCCGGAGGGGCACGCATGCAAGAAGGAAGTTTGAGCTTGATGCAAATGGCTAAAATATCTGCTGCTTTATATGATTATCAATCAAATAAAAAGTTATTCTATGTACCAATCCTTACATCTCCTACTACCGGCGGGGTGACAGCTAGTTTTGGTATGTTGGGGGATATCATTATTGCCGAACCCGATGCCTACATTGCCTTTGCGGGTAAAAGAGTAATTGAACAAACATTAAATAAAACAGTACCCGAAGGTTCACAAGCGGCTGAGTATTTATTCCAGAAGGGCTTATTCGATCTAATCGTACCACGTAATCCTTTAAAAAGCGTTCTGAGTGAGTTATTTCAACTCCACACTTTCTTTCCTTTGAATCAAAATTAGAACATGAAGTTGAATTATTTTGAGCAAACAAGTAATTAGTTTATCGGAATAATAGAATTTTATCTTTCTATACCTTACGATAATCCTATTTTGACTAAGAATCCCTGCTGGATGGGATTCTAACAAACCCTTTAATATATAAAACTAAATAAATAGAATCTAATTCATTTTTAAGAAACTTTTTGCTTAGTAAATTAAATTTGAAGACAAGAGAAAAAAATGAATCAAATAATATCTCATCCATATCCTTTCAAATCTTTCATGTAGAGGGATGAAAAACTACATTA
Source organism: Artemisia argyi (assembly GCA_030686995.1). Classification (NCBI taxonomy): domain Eukaryota; kingdom Viridiplantae; phylum Streptophyta; class Magnoliopsida; order Asterales; family Asteraceae; genus Artemisia; species Artemisia argyi. Next base: position 26,668 of record JARVZY010006114.1, read on the forward strand.
TATACTCATTTAGAATTTAGAATTAGAATAGATTAGAGAGATATTAATTAATAATAATTCCAATTTAGAATTATCAAATTATACTTATAATAAGATATAAGATATCTTTATATATAATATCTTTATATTCTATAAATATAAAATCTAAATAATAATAACAGGTACAAATAGTAAAGCGAGGTACCCATTCTATGACAACTCTTAACTTTCCCTCTGTTTTGGTCCCTTTAGTAGGCCTAGTATTTCCGGCAATCGCAATGGCTTCTTTATTTCTTCATGTTCAAAAAAACAAGATTGTTTAGAGCCGAGGGCACAAAATCTCATTTTTAAACTGACGCTTGTATCATAACACAGATATCCTTTTAGCAAAATATGGTATAAGCGTCTTCCGACGAAAATCTCCCAAAATGCTATATTCTAGCTATTTTCAAATAGACCCGAATTGGCGGACGGCTTAATTGTAAAGTTGGTCCATCTATATGCATGTGGCTATCTTTAGTGAGATCATACGAAGGGTATGTTATTAGTTTAGATCTAACCAATTTAATGAATTACTCCTAAAGGTTCACATCAAACTAGTGCTAGTTGATGCGAGTTACTTCGGAAACAAAAGGACTAAAGTAAAATTCATTTGGGGTATTCTCTCAATTCCAAAAAAAAGCAACTGGATCAACTATGAGTTGTCGATCAGAACATATATGGATAGAACCTATAACAGGGGCTC
>JARVZY010006115.1:7500-12500 GCA_030686995.1 Artemisia argyi
TACTTGGAATAATCACATTAATAGTTGCATTGACAGTTATCTTCAGTCTCAAATCTGTATTGATAGTTACATTGTAAATGGTAGTGACAATTCCAGTAACAATTACATTTCTAGTTCCATTTGTAGTGAAAGTGGAAATAGGACTAAAACCCGGGATGCCATAAGGAGTGATCAAACTATACGAGAAAGTTCTACCGATCTGGATGTAAATCAAAAATACAGTCATTTGTGGGTTCAATGCGAAAATTGTTATGGATTAAATTATAAGAAATTTTTTAAATCAAAAATGAATCTTTGTGAACAATGTGGATATCATTTGAAAATGAGTAGTTCTGATAGAATCGAACTTTTGATTGATTCGGGTACTTGGGAGCCTATGGATGAAGACATGGTCTCTCTGGATCCCATTGAATTTCATTCGGAGGAGGAGCCTTATAAAAATCGTATCGATTCTTATCAAAGAAAGACAGGATTAACCGAGGCTATTCAAACAGGTATAGGGCAATTAAACGGTATTAACGTAGCAATTGGGGTTATGGATTTTCAGTTTATGGGGGGTAGTATGGGATCCGTAGTTGGGGAGAAAATTACCCGTTTGATTGAATACGCCACTAAAGAATTTCTACCTCTTATTATAGTGTGTGCTTCCGGAGGGGCACGCATGCAAGAAGGAAGTTTGAGCTTGATGCAAATGGCTAAAATATCTGCTGCTTTATATGATTATCAATCAAATAAAAAGTTATTCTATGTACCAATCCTTACATCTCCTACTACCGGCGGGGTGACAGCTAGTTTTGGTATGTTGGGGGATATCATTATTGCCGAACCCGATGCCTACATTGCCTTTGCGGGTAAAAGAGTAATTGAACAAACATTAAATAAAACAGTACCCGAAGGTTCACAAGCGGCTGAGTATTTATTCCAGAAGGGCTTATTCGATCTAATCGTACCACGTAATCCTTTAAAAAGCGTTCTGAGTGAGTTATTTCAACTCCACACTTTCTTTCCTTTGAATCAAAATTAGAACATGAAGTTGAATTATTTTGAGCAAACAAGTAATTAGTTTATCGGAATAATAGAATTTTATCTTTCTATACCTTACGATAATCCTATTTTGACTAAGAATCCCTGCTGGATGGGATTCTAACAAACCCTTTAATATATAAAACTAAATAAATAGAATCTAATTCATTTTTAAGAAACTTTTTGCTTAGTAAATTAAATTTGAAGACAAGAGAAAAAAATGAATCAAATAATATCTCATCCATATCCTTTCAAATCTTTCATGTAGAGGGATGAAAAACTACATTATATACTCATTTAGAATTTAGAATTAGAATAGATTAGAGAGATATTAATTAATAATAATTCCAATTTAGAATTATCAAATTATACTTATAATAAGATATAAGATATCTTTATATATAATATCTTTATATTCTATAAATATAAAATCTAAATAATAATAACAGGTACAAATAGTAAAGCGAGGTACCCATTCTATGACAACTCTTAACTTTCCCTCTGTTTTGGTCCCTTTAGTAGGCCTAGTATTTCCGGCAATCGCAATGGCTTCTTTATTTCTTCATGTTCAAAAAAACAAGATTGTTTAGAGCCGAGGGCACAAAATCTCATTTTTAAACTGACGCTTGTATCATAACACAGATATCCTTTTAGCAAAATATGGTATAAGCGTCTTCCGACGAAAATCTCCCAAAATGCTATATTCTAGCTATTTTCAAATAGACCCGAATTGGCGGACGGCTTAATTGTAAAGTTGGTCCATCTATATGCATGTGGCTATCTTTAGTGAGATCATACGAAGGGTATGTTATTAGTTTAGATCTAACCAATTTAATGAATTACTCCTAAAGGTTCACATCAAACTAGTGCTAGTTGATGCGAGTTACTTCGGAAACAAAAGGACTAAAGTAAAATTCATTTGGGGTATTCTCTCAATTCCAAAAAAAAGCAACTGGATCAACTATGAGTTGTCGATCAGAACATATATGGATAGAACCTATAACAGGGGCTCGAAAAACAAGTAATTTCTGCTGGGCTGTTATCCTTTTTTTAGGTTCATTAGGATTCTTGTTGGTTGGAACCTCGAGTTATCTTGGTAGAAATTTGATATCTTTATTTCCGTCTCAGGAAATCGTTTTTTTTCCACAAGGAATTGTGATGTCTTTCTATGGGATCGCGGGTCTTTTTATTAGCTCTTATTTGTGGTGCACAATTTCGTGGAATGTAGGTAGTGGTTATGATCGATTTGATAGAAAAGACGGAATAGTGTGTATTTTTCGTTGGGGATTTCCTGGAAAAAATCGTCGGGTCTTCCTCCGATTTCTTATAAAAGATATTCAGTCCGTCAGAGTAGAAGTTAAAGAGGGTATTTATGCTCGTCGTGTCCTTTATATGGATATCAAAGGCCAGGGAGCCATTCCATTGACTCGTACTGATGAGAATTTTACTCCACGGGAAATGGAACAAAAAGCTGCTGAATTGGCCTATTTCTTGCGTGTACCAATTGAAGTGTTTTAAGAAATGAGCCGACAAATGCATGCTTTCTCAGCAGGAGGGCAAAAACGCAAGAATCCTCTTTTTCTATAACATAACTTAATTGAAATTTCTTCAGAACATCCATTCGAGTCAAAGCAGACATATATGGAACAATAAAAAAATAAAAAAAAATAATAATAAAAAAGAGTGAATAGATTCATAGATTCGATACTTGTAATAGAACTGATGCGTGAGAGAAATCTTAGATTACATAAAGTCGACGAATAAGATTCATTAACAATTCACAGATGAAAAAATGGCAAAAAAGAAAGCATTAACTCCTCTTTTCTATCTTGCATCTATAGTATTTTTGCCTTGGTGGATTTCGCTCTCATTTCAAAAAAGTCTGGAATCATGGATTACAAATTGGTGGAATACTAGGCAATCCGAAACTTTTTTGAATGATATTGAAGAAAATAGTATTCTAGAAAAATTCAAAGAATTAAAGGAACTCCTCCTCTTAGAGGAAATGATCAAGGAATACTCGGAGACACATCTACAAAACCTTCGTATAGGAATTCACAAAGAAACAATCCAATTAATCAAGATACACAATGAGGGTCGTATTCATACGATTTTGCACTTCTCGACAAATATAATCTGTTTCATTATTCTAAGTGGTTATTCTATTTTGGGTAATAAAGAACTTGTTATTCTTAACTCTTGGGCTCAGGAATTCCTATATAACTTAAGTGACACAATAAAAGCTTTTTCTCTTCTTTTATTAACTGATTTATGTATCGGATTTCATTCGCCCCGTGGTTGGGAACTGCTGATTGGCTTTGTCTACAAGGATTTTGGATTTGTTCATAATGATCAAATTATATCTGGCCTTGTTTCCACTTTTCCAGTCATTCTAGATACAATTTTAAAATATTGGATTTTCCGTTATTTAAATCGCGTATCTCCGTCACTTGTAGTGATTTATCATTCAATGAATGACTGAAAAATTATCTACCTAATCTAATTATAATGTTTCTTATTACTTTGCAGTTGTACATAAGCAAAGCATTGAAAAAAACTTTATATTTCTACCCATCCCGGAGATTCATCCTATATTCCTATATATTAATCCAGTCAAATTATTATTATTCCAGTAAATAACAGAATCGTGGATAGGAAACTCCATTAGTGACCTACCCCAATTTATTGTAGAAATTTTCGGGATCAATGGTTGGACCATGCAAACTAGAAATACTTTTTCTTGGATAAAGGAACAGATTACTCGATCTATTTCCATATCGCTCATGATATATATCATAACTCGTACATCCATTTCAAATGCATATCCCATTTTTGCACAGCAGGGTTATGAAAATCCACGAGAAGCCACTGGACGTATTGTATGCGCCAATTGCCATTTAGCTAATAAACCAGTGGATATTGAGGTTCCGCAAGCGGTACTTCCCGATACTGTATTTGAAGCAGTTGTTCGAATTCCCTATGATATGCAACTGAAACAAGTTCTTGCTAATGGTAAAAAGGGGGGTTTGAATGTAGGGGCTGTTCTTATTTTACCAGAGGGTTTTGAATTAGCCCCTCCCGATCGTATTTCCCCCGAGATAAAAGAAAAGATGGGCAATCTGTCTTTTCAGAGTTATCGCCCCAACCAAAAAAATATTCTTGTCATAGGCCCTGTTCCTGGTCAGAAATATAGTGAAATCACCTTTCCTATTCTTTCCCCCGACCCCGCTACTAAGAAAGACATTCACTTCTTAAAATATCCTATATACGTAGGCGGAAACAGAGGAAGGGGCCAAATTTATCCTGATGGGAGCAAGAGTAACAATACAGTTTATAATGCTACAGCATCAGGTATAGTAAGCAAAATCCTACGAAAAGAAAAGGGGGGATACGAAATAACCATAGCGGATGCATCCGATGGACGTCAAGTGGTTGATATTATCCCTCCGGGGCCAGAACTTCTTGTTTCAGAAGGTGAATCTATCAAATTGGATCAACCGTTGACAAGTAATCCTAATGTGGGCGGATTTGGTCAGGGAGATGCAGAAATAGTACTTCAAGATCCATTACGTGTACAAGGTCTTTTGTTCTTCTTCGCATCTGTGATTTTGGCACAAATCTTTTTGGTTCTTAAAAAGAAACAGTTCGAGAAGGTTCAATTGTCCGAAATGAATTTCTAGACTGGCGTATTTATCGACATCAAGTTTGTAAAAAGCATTAGCAATTATCTATGATAAAAAAAGAAATTAGAAAAAGAATTTTGTTCTTTTAGACTCTTTTTCTATGAGATGCCGGGAATTCCTTGTACGACATTCCTAGACATAGTATATAGAAAGACTATTTGACTTGACCCCTTCTTTTTTTTTTCAAAATTGGGGCTATGTTGCTATTGTCAGATTGAAATGTAAAAAATGCATTTCATTCTAATACATTTCACTTTGGCTAGATCCTATCCAAAAGTAAAAGGGAAATAGAAC
>JARVZY010006115.1:17500-20000 GCA_030686995.1 Artemisia argyi
AGAATAATCTGGGAAGAAGAAATTGTTTTTATTGGACGTGTTGATTCATATTTATTTTGACTACTTTATCATATTTTATCATATATTATATTAATTATATTCTATTCATTTTTATTCGACCTTCCCGGAGTTCATTCTCCGGGCAACTCCGTTTAACCGGTGGATTCCTTCCAACTCACTTCTTTTATGATCTCATTGGAAATCATATAAAGACAATTCCTATTTGATATAGCTATTTGTGCAAGTATTTTACGATTAAGAAGCAACTGTCTCTTGTACAGATCATTTATTAATCTACTATAACTATAGCATACCCCCCTTTCACGAATTGCTGCATTTATTCGAGTGATCCACAAACGACGAAAATTTATTTTTTGCCTATCCCTATCCCGATGAGCCGAAACCAAAGCTCTTATTTTTTGTTGAGTAATAGTTCGAGTAAGTCTTGAATGAGCCCCCCGAAAGCTTGATGCAAATAAACGAATTTTTGTTCTACGTCTCCGAGCGATATATCCCCGTCTAATTCTGGTCATTGAATAAATGAAACTTTAACGAATAACTAATAGATTTCCTTTCTTTCAGTTATTCTTTTGCCCCTTTCCTAGTATATTAATAACAAAACGGATTTTTCCAATGTATAAACTAAAAATTCCAATGGCTTTGGCTACTATAACCTTCCCAACCACGATTTTTTATTTTTTCTAGGCATTTCACCTCGAAATACGAAATTGTACTTAAAAAATAGCAATGATAAAGAAATAGTGGATTCCATCGTTTCTATGGTTACTTCTTAAACGGTGAGGTCTTCTCTATACACCGGAGCCTTTACTTCATTTAATCAATGTTATTGCTAACTTGTATAGTTCACATTCTTCGGCTCTACCCATGAATTATCCAGTAATAGGTCTTTCACAACGAGCTCTACCTATACAGTAACGGTATTTAATTATGAAAGTTGGCTGGGTAGCTGACCCTGTTAGTCCGTTCTTGCAAGAGGCGTCTAGGTTAACTAAGATTTCCTCCGCTTAATGGATAACCATTTGCTACCAATGGAGAATTGCTTCTCATCTTGAATTGAGGTGAGTGGTTTTACACCAATAGAAACCATAAATTTCATACACAATAAAAGGGATATGATCCATTTTCTTATTTTTAGATAGTAAATGTAGTTCGTTTTTCCCTTCTATCCTATTTGATCATTGATATTTGAACATTGTCCTCTTTCCTTTGTTCTAGTTCATGATCTGAACGAGTCGCACATACACCCTAGTACATGTTCCTCGACGCTGAGGGCATCCCCGAAGCGCGGGGGATTTTGTGACATTTCTAATTGGCTGTCTTGTATTTCTAATAAGTTGTTTAATCGTTGGCATGTTGAATCATATACATAATGGACTGGTTTAGATCGATCCTAACCGGATGATTATGAATTACAATTACAATAGTAAATAAAAATCATAGAATATTAAACTCGGCAGGGTGAATTTTAAATCACGACTTGACGTGAAATTGAAATAAAGGCTATTCTCATTCAACCGCTACAAGATCAACAATTCCATAAGCTTGGGCTTCTGTTGCTGACATAAAAACATCTCTTTCCATGTCTTCGGATACAACCCATAAAGGTTTGCCCGTTCTTTGTACATAAACCCTTGTCAGGGTTTCACGTAGTTTCAGCAGTTCTCCCACTTCCAGGATGAATTCTCCCGTTGCTACTTCAGAAAAAGAACCAGCGGGTTGATGGATCATTACCCTGATGATATAAGATAATAAAAAGTTTCTCTATTTCGCACGATGAGGGGAAGATAAAAGAAAGATAAAAGAATAACAAGAAAAAAGATAGAATCGAACAACCGTACGGGCATTATGCATTGCATACGGCTCTACAATAAAATTGACCCTTACCTTCAAAAAATAGGATCGATTAGACCCCGATCGGTAAATGATCAACTTACCACCCTTCCTTTCGGAGGAATTCAAAAATACTATGATGGCTCCGTTGCTTTATATATTTATTATATTTTTTTGTCTGTGATTTGTCTGTCATTCAGCAATCCCAAAGTTGCTTTTTTGATCAAATAAACTAATGAAAAAAGAAAAGTTTTTTTTTTCGCTCTATACTATAAATATTGTTAAGAGACCTCTGGTGTGAAAAAAAGTTTGTGACGCTGAACTGGACTTCCGATAATAAAATAGGAAATACCTTTTTCTCATATTACTCTCTCGATACATAATCTAATGTTTTGAAAACAGAATTTCTTATATCGAATTCAAAGTGCCATGCTATTATTACTTAATATTCATATTTCATATGGCGAAGGCATAGTCTTCTTTTTTCTCTCAAATAAAAGCCTCATTGGCGCCAAGCGTGAGGGAATGCTAGACGTTTGGTAATTTCTCCTCCTACCAGGATAAAAGATCCCATTGAAGCGGCTGATCCCATGCATATTGTATGTACATCTGGTTGCACAAATTGCATAGTATCATAAAGAGCGACCCC
>JARVZY010006116.1:0-27378 GCA_030686995.1 Artemisia argyi
GAGCACATGTGAAGGGGGAGTCCTTCAAAAGAAACAAAAACTCTCAAAGTGTCAACAAAAATGTGTTTATATTCATAAACACTTTGAGAGATTTTCAATCAAAGGTTTCATGGCAATTATAGGATTCATGGAGTTATAAGGTGACTAAGGTTAGGGAAAACCGTCCTATGATCCGCCAGAGCCGGAGGGATCTACCCAAGGACAATTCCAATAGATTAGAATTAGAAGTCCTTAGGTATGATTGAAAAAAGGAGAAAATGAGAAAGGAGAAAGAAGGGGTTGAAGAATTAAAAAGAAAAGTTATGAAAAAGGGTGAAAAGAAATAGCCCTCCATATGTTCAACCTTAGGGCAGACACCGGGTTCAATTCATATGCTACTGGTTGTTACTAAGGTGACACCGGTATTGAAGATAAAGACGTCATGGACCCTGTGACGCACTGCACTAAACCTTCTAGCCACTCAAGTTCTCTTAAAAGATCTTGTTTCATTCTCACGGGGAACCGGCATAATCTATCGACCTGTCTCTTAGAGATGGTTGATATTGAAGCAGGAGACCTCTCCCTAATCTCCGCATAGGAAACCAAATGTGCACTTATCGAGTCTAGAGCCCCGAGATTCATCAAAAGATCTCATAGGAACACATGATATCTCTACACTGGTTGTTCATCATTAAGGACACCAGATGTAAACCTAAGAGTCCTACGCAGATCTTAGCAATCTGCCGAGAACATTTATGAGAGGAATTACTTATGTATATTCTCAATGATTGAACAGAAATTCCTACCAGGGTCAACGTCAAGCAGCCCTGACAGCAGGTCACTTCGGTAATTCTTTATGGGTTACGCTTAGTGTTCACGGTGGTTTCAAACGGTCTACAGTCGTGGAGTGATCCCCAGCAACTCACCCAGTCATTGAGCTACTTAGTAGGTCTCGTAAGCTCTTTCGGGAGTATCTGATATGGGAACGGCCATGGTAAGGGTTAGAAGGAGTCTTCACACTATGCTGTTGACGATCTCTAATTCCTTATCTGTAAGTACCGGTTGTTTATTGCTAACTGTTTACCTGCAGCTATACATCATCTCCATGGCGAAAGATTCCACATGCTCATACACGCATCAACAAAGTCAAAGGAAAGTTCTCACAAAGATCAAAGGATAGCAACAGTCAAAGAAAGATTCTACGCCAAAAAGAAGAATCTACAAAGTAAAGTGACAAAGATCAACGTGAAAGAACGGGAATAACAAATGTATGTATGACAAAGACTTAAGACGCATGAGCATGTTGGAAAGGCATACAACCACCACAAACACAGAAGTGACGAAAGGCAGATGACATCATTGGATCATATCAACATCGATGAACAAAGAACAATGAACTAAGTACTATGATTCTTCTAATAATTCTTAAAGACGTCAAGAGCTATGAATGTTAAAGTATGAAGACAAAGATGATGACGTCGCGCAACCTTCAATGACCAACACTTAGGGGGAGATTGTTAGCATCGTATTTTATTTATAAAAAGTGTCGGTCATTAACGTATTGTTATAGGTTGCTTTAGAATATCATTATGATGAAGTTTAGGCTTAGTATTCATGTTTTGTGAAAGTCTAAGGGCCATTAGTGTAATAATGTATAAGATAGATGATACCCTAGACTTCATGTATAAATACTCTTGTAAACCTCATTTGAGAGGTTGGTTCTCTTAGTGATTCTATTAGTAATATCAAGGTTAATATTTCACACACTAGAGTTCCCACTCACTCTCTCTCTCTCTACTTACTTTCTCTCTCTAGGTTTAGGCTTGATTCATATGTGAAATAGGTTGTTATACGGTCCTACATATTCATGTGCATTGTGAATTTCCATCCGGAAATTTATACACATCTTCAAGTGCACCATTACTATACGTATACATATAGTGAATATTACTATATGTACTTAAGATAATTTTTTTTTTCTTTTCTCTCTCGACTATCTTGCTTGATCCTGAAACATTGATATATTTCTATATAAAGTTCTCACATGAATACTAAACTCTTCTAACCATTGTGAGTTACACGATGGTCTCTCTTAGACATTGTATGCGATTACAATGGTCCCATTCATTGTTATGACAATGTAGGTTACACAATGGTCTCACTTACTTCATTAACATTGTGAGTTGCACAATGGTTTCTCTTATTTATCAGACGTTGTAGGTGATTACAATGGTCTATATACACTTTCATAACTTTATATACTATCATTACATCTGATGGCGAAACTCGTTACAATTTATCAATTCCTCTCGATTGCTTTACTCCCCGTAAACTTATGTTTTCTGAGCGTTTCTTCTCCCTTTCCGAATTAATGCTAATTATATAAAAGACTATCTATATACACTTGATTTTCTCTCGACTATTTATACCCATCAAAGCATTACTTCTTATTTGTATAGAGGTTATTTTTATAAATGTTTTATCCGATTCTTTACACATCGAGCCAAACCCTAACAGTCCCAAGCAAATATATGTTTCATTAAATTCCTAAACTATTAAATACATATTTATTCATTTTGATAATCCTCTAAAAACTTTCTCGTACATTGTGGGTGACATAGTGGTCTCATTTATTTTCTCAAAAATCATGAGTAATGTTATGATGTCTAAAAAAAAATCTTTTCATGACCTTAAACAATGGTGTCTTATATGAAACCCATCACATTCTATTTATTTACCTTGGAAATTCAATACCATTTTATAAACAACTTCGTTATTACCATATAAACTTTATTTCAAGATATTATCAAACGTATTTACTACTCTCCAAAGAAATACCTTACGAATACCTTGTATAGCGTATAACCATACTTACTATCAACTTATGAACACCTTTGTTAGTCTCATATAAACTATTTTAAGCACCTTACAAATGATTTTTGCCGTTAACTTAACTATTTTACTACCGCTTTATAAATCATTTCGCTAAAATAATTTGCAATGTTTGTCACCATTCATCAATCATTTTGTCACTCCCTTACAAACTACATCACCACCATCTTATAAACTAAATCACTAATTTACTACCGTTACATAAACTGGTTTGACTAGTTCCGAATAAACTATTTGTTATCATCTTACAAATCGCTCTGTCATTTACCTTATACCAAAATTTTCACCACCCTATAAATCATTTAGACATCTTCTTGCAAATCATAACTATTTTGTTATTATGTTATCGTTCTTCATTCTTCTATAATTCTTATAAATTGATTCATTATCTTCAAAAGCTGAAGTTCAGTAACTTTCTCTACATTCATCAAGTTCTCTTTTGAATCCTTCATTGTTAAAGGTTCGTGATTCTGGCCCGATGTGTACCGACTTAGAAATGCTTAAAACTTCCTTTTCTGCGTGCATTTTCCTTATTCGCTTGTGTTACATACTCATACTACTTACTTATGATTGATTCTTATGTATGTACAAACTTATATCACTCTTTGTATATAAGATACTTATGCAAACTCCATACTTGTCCAACAATGGACATATCACGAGTATAACTAAGTTAAGTATTTGAAAATTTAATCGAACCTCGATTAAATATAGTCTAGTCACCTATATTTAACCTTGGGACAGTAGAACATAGTCTGACTACCTATGTTCGACTTAGATTTTTCAAATACTAAGAATAGTTATATATGGGTTATGTCTAATTGATCTTCTACTTGATCTTCGAGAATCACAAAATTTTTATGTGAGCATAAACAATTCAGCGTTATTCGTTCGATCGAGCAAAACAACTAAACAAATTCTCACTCTATCTTTATCGCGTATAGTCAACCTTACTCTGCACCGTATTTCTAGACGATGAAAATCGAACTGCGTCGTTAGTTATTCTAGACTTCATTTATTACGAGTATCCTCATCTTTTTGCAAGTGAACCGTCTAGAGATAAAGCGAGTTGAGCTCCGGGACGGCTCTCTTTTAAGGGGTACGTGCTGTGACATTTCGTAAAATTTTCATGTCACTAATTTTAATATTTTATTATTTAACTATTCTATTTTTTTAATAATTTACTTCGTCGGAAGTTATCTGCGTACGTTCAATTAATCTAACCGCGACTAGACTATGTCCATTCTACACTTTTTATGCATTTTGGGTTCCTTACAATCATATTTTAAAAGTCACACTTTACTTTTTCCATTTTACGTAAACCTTGCACCTTTTACGTTTTACGCGATTTAAATTTACGTTTTATGGTTTTAACAATGTGAACAAACCCTAGACTATGATAATTTTACATATTCTATTCATTTTAACCTATTTTCATGTTTACAATTAAATTTTATATGTGTCATTTCATTTTTATAGTTTACGTCACTTTTATCAAGAACCAATGTCACTAAACGCGTTTTCAACTCACGGATTCAGTTTTAACAGTTTTTGAAATCCTTCGATGAACTCACTACTCATCTAAATTACTAAAATAGGTTATGTTAATAAGTTTTAACATTTTTATAAGTTTTATATTTTTACGTTACCTGGTTTTACGTTACGCATCTTAAAAACTTTACGTTTGCAATTACCGGGATCAAAATACACTCTATAGCTCAAAATTATACAACACTAGTTACCAAAACCCACTCACCTAGATAGGTGGCTGGTTTTGGTGATGTCTTTCTTACACATTTCACCTAAGCTTGTCACCTCAAGTTTCCATTAAGTCAAAACAAATTATTTAAACCAAAACTCTTCATTTTTCACATAGTTTACATCACCATCCCCATTTTTACTCTCCCTCTCTTGTGGTGAACGAAATAAAACAGCCTCTCAACACCAATTTCATCTAAATTTTCACTAAATTATTGATCATAGATTTTAGGTCTTGAATCCCTAGTCTTGTTCTTGATTTATTACACTCAAACAACACATAAATCTCATCAAGTCTTAGGTTGTATTAGCAGTTCTTGCAAGGGTTTAATAAAGTGTAAAAGTTCTGAGATTATAAAGTATTTTCAATGGTGGATCAAGGTTATTAAAGGTTATTTGGTTGGGAAAAAGATTGGAAGTAAAGGGTGCAAGTTTTGTTGGTAATCATAGGATTAGGGTCCTTGTTTCTTGTAATTTTTCTTGTTCATCAACCATTGTAAGGAACCAATCACTCCCTTTTCACTTTATTTTTATTTTCATTCCTGTATATATATTATTTCTTGATGTATTTTTATATTATATAAGTTATTTGGCTTGGTTAGGCTTGGTACATAAGCTAGAACACTAGAAAATCACTAAAGGACTAAACATGCAAACTGTGAATCTGATTTAGGGGTAAAAATGGAATAAATTGCACTAATCAATAGACATTGGACCTAAACGAAAAATATGGGGTTGTAGGGCTATGTCTTACGGAAATTTTGACGGGTATTTCGTTGAATAACTCATTACTATGATTAAACTAGAATTATTTTCGTGAAACATGTCACATTCTGAGTAACAAATTTGAAACGTGTATTAGTCATTTTTTTTGTGAATAATGCACTGTTACTCAAAACATAAAAGTTGTAGATAACATCTTAACTTAAACGTGGCCGCAAACGGGGAATTATTTGGGCTTGTAGAACTCTAGCTATCGCATTTTTCGTGGGACTGTTGTGATGTTAATATTTTCAGAACTGAGTAGTAATGGTAAACTAATAAGTTTCCTACTGTTAGATAATTTTTGACTTGGTGGGACCCACAAAACTTGTTAGTACAGATGAATACCTTTCCGGCTATATAAAGAACTTCAATTTTTGACTTACGGTTTAAGAGTAATGAATTTTCAAAGATGGACATGTTATAAAAATTCCATCAGCTTTTTATTAAAAAGTATAAAAATGTTATACAGTTTATAAAAATTGGACATTTAATTCATTTTTGAACCACCTAATATATTTTTGAAACCTCAAGTTTAATGTGAACTTTTTGGCTAACACTTGACCCATGGACCAAATTTGAAACTTATGATTATATTGGACTTTCACAACATATATTTGGACTTAGGATCAAATATAGGATTATTACTTGAAATTTTATAACTTTTAAGTGGTAAACTAAAACTTGAGATACATTTAGGAATTATGTACCAAGCGTAAATAAGATAATAACTTATATATAGCTAAGTTGCATCAATGTTTATTTTCAAAAACCTAAGACAACGTATATATGTTTAGGTTCTTCGTAGAGCTTCGCGGCTATCTTTCTTCGCTTGCTTGATTGTGATTATTCCTCTTTGTTCACGGTGAGTTCATAGCCTCGCCTTTACTCATTTAAATATTTTATAAACCTCGCGAGGGGGATACATGCTAGTTTTACAAACCGAATACGAGTAGCTTTCTTTTTGGTATGCTTGACCCAATTACATGATTTATAGACATCAGACATTGAGTATTTCTTGCCAATTAAGTCCCCATCATGAACCGTTAATTCCGTAGGGAAACACTGGTATTATGAATATGCATATTAGGCTTGGCGGGCTTGGCCGAGTGAGTAGCGCTCACCTTTCAACGGTCACATAATATTGAGAGGTTGTGGTAAATGGCAAATCTTACCCTTTTCGGGGCACTATTAAACTAGGTCAAGGTTCGGTTTCATGAGCTCAATGCTATAAATCTTATTTCCCGACATGTATTTGTTATATGTCTATTGATAAATAATGCTTGTATTCAACTTATTACTTATTAAACTCTATGAATTCACTCAACCTTTGTGTTGACTTTTAGCATGTTTTATCTCAGGTCCGTAAGTGACTTTCGGCTTGGATGGGCGGCGCAAGAAATGGATATCTACATGATGGCTCATGTTTAAATAAAAATTTTCATTCGATAATCTTCTAAACTTTCAAAACTTATGTATCTTTTATCTATGTTAAAAACTTTTGGGACCTTGTTAACTCTGATAAATTATCGAATGTGAAGTTTTAAAAACAACTTTGTTTTAAAGTCGTTTACTATATTTGTACAATGTGACCAAATAGCACCCCATGTTGTATTCCGTTGCGTTCCTAAAATGGGGGTGTTAAAATTCACCACAGAATATAACAGGTTACCCTAAACCTAACTATCATATGCTACCGCGCATCTATACTAACTTGACCGTCAGAGGTGGATCCCGGGGCTACGGCCTCGGGTCCACTCCTAACGGGTTCTCTTTGTTGACAGGTCTACTCAGGGCTCGAGAAGACGACTAACGGTCCAAGGAGAGTTGTTGAATCCGGCCCGCGCCAGATTATGTATCAACAGAATTGTTGGGAAAAGTCTTTGCGAGACATTGTTTGAGAGAATTGTTTGTGAATTATGTATGATTTGTGAAAGAATTATGTGTGAATTGTGTGAGCAATAATGAGTTTTGAATGGGTGTTAAATAAGCTTATAAATCCCGCCCAATGATTTGAATTTTAAACGTTTAAAACAATCCCGCCCACGAACTTTTGAATTTTAAATGTTTGAAAGATCCCGCTCGGTTTTCAAATTTGAATTTTGAAATTTGATTTTTATCCCGCTCGGTTTTCAAAATTCTATCATCCCTATAAATAACACACCATACAATAGTATTCTTCACAAACTCCTAAAGCATTTCATAATGAATAATCGTTGGTCAATGAAAGAAGAATACTTGCTAGGTAACGTATCGCTTGAAGTTCACAATTTTAGAGACCTTGTGAACGGACGTTCTTTTTGGAATGAAGTTACACAAAGGTTCAACGATCAGACTGATGGTGAGCATCGTAATAAAAATAGTATTATGGCTCAATAGAGTAGAATCAACCTTGAATGTCGTAGGTATAATGATATTTACAAAGAGTTGTTGCGTACAAGTGAAGACCCTTGTCGTCTCAGCAATGCAAACCGAATTTATTATGAACGCTATGGGAGAGGGATATACTATCAACATGTGTGGTTCATTCTGAGAAACACGAGGGCATGGGACAGAGACGATGAGTAATGGTGGTTTATGTTAAGTATTTCCGTATCGTGTCTTTCTGTTTTACGTATCGTGTCTTTGTGTTTTCCGTATCGTGTTTATTTGTTTTCTGTATCGTTTGTAACTTGGTGTAATGTTGCTTTAACGTTGAAATTTAATAAACAGATTGTGAATCTGCTAGTGTAAACCGAAGTGTAACCTCTCGTAAATTTCCCTTACGATTAGTAAATGCACACGAATAAATAAAACGATGTTATGATAACTTAATACCATTTTTACGGGTAACAATTTTTTTTATTTTTTATTTTATGGCTTGATATTGGAACCACTACGATAACTGTGATTGACTGATTACCCAGGAACGATGCTTACACACAACCTAGATAACCTATAATTATTGCGAACTATAAATATATATAAAACGTTTATATTTATAACAATACGTTTCGTCTAAATACCGTATACTATTTACATATTCCCCGTACCTACGAAACTTCCCGAGAACGCTCACTAATGTTTTTGAACCTCGACACGATATTTGAAAAACACCATATGGGCCCCTAACACCCAATGGGCCACGGAAACCAAATACAAACCAAACGGACTCCTTTTCTTTCTTTTCTTTCTTTGGGCCGACACAAACCACAAGCCCACAGGCCAAGCCCAAACGCACCCTTGTTTTATTTTCCTTTTCTTTCTTTGTTTTTCTGTCGCGACCACGCCCAAAACCACCCTACTTTATTACGATTTCTATACATAACATGTATATATTTTTCCTTGTCTCGTTTTATCTAGTGCCCAAGATTCATGAACAATAAAACTTACATACAACCTTGCTCGTTTACTACCCTAGAAACCACCCAAGCAAAGCACCAAACGAACCATTTGAAGGATAAGTCTAAACATGGCATGTCATTCCTTGTTGCCACCCTTGCTCCCCAATTACATCTAAACGAACAATGTGCATAACCTGAATTGTCAGGAATGAATAGAATGATATCTCACAAGATCCTAGCCATGTAAACTTGCGATTGGACAATGTTTGAGGTGATACTATTCGCCTAACATGCACACACCAACACTTGTAAAATTATCTTGTCCTTACACTCATAAACTCACTATATAAGACTCCCCATGCAAGCTAAATCGTTACATGCACTAAAACGCACCATTTCACAAAAATAATAACGAGAAGGAGTTATTGTGGAGGACGAACGGATCGCCAAGAGTACCACGTCTCAAGTGAACCTAGGAGACCAAGCTTGTAGCCTCTTGAACCTTTGGTGGAACGTGAAGTGAACCACGAAGCCATTTTGCACACACACGATCCCTACACGTCGTTTTACACCACCTTTGAAAGGTGAGGTGAGACCTTGACTTTATTTCTATTTATATATATATACGTACTTATGGTTTATGCACAAACACTTTCTATTTATAACTCGTAAAATATAAAAACAACACATATATTTTATGCATCGTACTATTATTTGGCTAGGTCCTTAACGAGAACCTATAACGACTTTGAACTTATATTAACGTATGCACAATAATAATCACATGTTTCTAAGTCATATTGAACCTATACGTTGCTTACTAAAACACTTGGATTATTTTTCAAGTTTTATAAGTTTTTACGTATTGAGTTTTGGCTTATACTTTGGCCTCGTCATTTTGAATATCAACACATGACCACCTATTATTTTTGTGCAAACTAATTATCTCCCTGGTATACTAACGAGAATGACAAATAATTCGACCTAACAACTTAATTGGATAGCTTGAACGAGCCTAAAGTAAAAGGGGGTTTCATAAGATTTTCAGAAAATTAAAAACTATATATGGGCCGTTAAGCCCAAAAAGCTATTTTTAGCTTATTTCGATAAGCTAGGTGTAAAATCTGTTTTGAAATGTTATTAGAACTTAAAATGATGGATTTTGATAAACCCAATGTTCCCCCAAACCCTTTGGATCGAAAAACGTCAACGGGCCCTTATTTTGGACTCGTTAAGCCCATTTAATGAAAAATAAGGAAAATAAGCTAATAAGTTATTGGAATAAGCTGTTCTACACATGCTGAGCTTATTGAAATATTAAAAATGTTAACTTTCAAGTTTGGTAATTTTTGGACTAATTTTGCAAAATTTCGTTAACTAGGGACTAAAAGTGTCAAGCGTGTAAACTTTGGGTAAAAAGTGTCAAATCTGTTTTCTAAGGGTATAAACTGTTAATATTGAAACTAGGAATTGAAAAATGTAAATATTGATATAATTGGACCTAAAAATGTAATAATATATAACTTTGGACTAACGACGTAATTATATTCCGTTAAGGGTAAAATGTGTAAATTAGAGAAACTTAAGGGATCGAATAGTAATATTGATTTTTGAATAATAAATTTAATATATATATATATATATATATATATATATATATATATATATATATATATATACGTATAAAATTTATATAACGATAATTAAATTTTAGACGATAAAACCATACGTAACCATTATCTTTTATCTACGACGTAACACATCACCTATGCACATTATTGATTAATAATGACCAATAATAAATGTTCGCAATAAAACGAGACTTAGAAACTAAAACTTGCCATATCTTTTAGGTCGTGTGTGAAGCCGTTGCCTTGCATCGTTGAGATTACGATTATTCTACTGTACTACTAAGGTGAGTTCATAGCCCACATTTAATTTGTTTTTTTTTTTTTTTGGGGGGGGGGGGGGGGGGGATACATGCTCAAAAACCGAACACAAGTCTTTTCCTGATATTATTATTGCTTAAGTAGCTATTGCCAAAAGTCCCTCGATCATGAACCTTAATCACTTGAAGGGTGAATGTAAATAATTGTTAATAGATTTATTAAGGATTGACAATCCTCATTTGGTTGCTAGAGGAAAGTCACCAAATGCACTTTATTTAATATCATAGGTTACTAGCAAATACCTATCTTGGGGGCAACTTATTTCACATCATTATTACGGATAATTTTGATGTCACTTGAATCATTGAGTGTCATGAGCTTAAGGCAATAATGAATGTGATTTCTAACTTATTTATTCGTATCCATATACAATAAACACCTATCTCTTGTGTTCAAACTATTAATTATAAACCTATGAATTTCACTTAACTTTTATTGACTTTTAGCATGTTTATCACAGGTAACTAAATGGAATGGATGGCAAAGGCACGAAGTGGGCAAATAAAGAAACGTTTATTTCTCTTTGAATAAAAACTTGTTGTTGAATAATGAAACCTCTTGGAAACATGAATATTTGGTATTTTAAATAAAACTTAAAACGTCTCATTTGAGTCGTTTTCTATAATTGTGGCAAAGATTCACGATATAATACCCCAAAAGTCTTCCGCTGTATTGATCGATTTTGGGGGTGTTATACGAAGACTAAAGATATCTACTATCTTTCTTTACTAAAAGATAGAAATCACAAGCTACACTTTTTTTAGAGGGTTAAAATGATTTTTTTTTTTTTTTTTTTTTTTGAATTATAAAATCCCGCCCAAACCTTTTCTTCCCATTTCTTCCTATAACGTTGCGTCATTGCAACAACTTGGCGCGTTAATGTGCCAATAACGCCAGCCCTCGGTACCTTAACGCACCCAATAACGCCGGAGAATTAATGAATAACGTGGGTTCACGTTAAGGTACCCACTGCTCTTACAATTTTATATGGACATGAAAATATTCAAAAGCTGTTATTTGTGTTTATAAACTTATTATCACTAGTTTATCAACTCAAATAGTGTATGTATATCAAGTTTGTTTGAGGTGGTAACTTTATAAGTAAAAAAGTGACCAACTTGTTTAATTCAGTTGATCACTTGAGTTTCTTCTGTAATTTGAGAAGAGGTTTAACCCGTGTTCGAGTCTCGTAAGTGACAAAGAAAATCAGGATTTTTCTCTTAGTGCGAAGCCGTAAATTATAAAGGTTTCTCTTCGTGGGTCTCTTCTAGTGGTTCGGGTCACGAAGCCTGCCCGTTTGGATAGTTTAACTCAGGAGTCGAATTTAAAGTGTGGTGCCGTTATAAAAAAATGTCAAAAAAGTTTTCAAGTTAAAAGTTTTTGAACTAGAATAAACGATTAACTAAAAGGTTTTTCTAACTTGTGCCCTGAGGGCACAAGTTAAATACACCAAAAGGATAGAAGGTCCCCCGAAAAAGTACAAGAAAGTACTCAGTGACGCATGAATTTGTTGTGCTTTCTTGTACTTTTTCGTGAGATCCTCTGTCTTTTTGGTGTACTTAGGGTGCGTTTGGTATTCTCCTTTGGGAATGAGGGAATCATAGTAGTAATGATTCTAAGTGTTTGGTTAAGATGAGAGGCCCACATTACATGGGATGAAACATGGATATTATCCATACTCCATAGGAGTTCAAGAGGAGAGGAATGACTCTATCGTAGGCGAGAGGCCCACCACTACTATCAAACTAATACCCATTGTGATTCACGAAAGCATACCAAACACACCCTTAACTTGTGTCACCAGGGCACAAGTTAGAAAAACTCTTAACTAAATAACTTAATCCAAATATTATTAAGGTGTAAGAAGTTGTTTACTCCTTTCTCGCACCTTTCACTTTATGTCACAGAAGTCTTTTTCTTTTCTGTTCTACATTTGCGTTTTTCTAAATCTCCAAATCCCTTCTTTGCTAAGAAAACCATCAACATACACATAACCCTTCTCAGACTCGCTTCTTTCTCACAATATGAAGTAAAATTTTGCATCAAAATAAAAACGAGGAACAATGTCTGTCGCGCACCACTTCTTTTATTGCATCATAACTCCTCTCCAGTGAAACGTGTTCAACTCAACTTCTAGTTTTTTATTCATATGGATATTTTTAATCTCTTTTGATCATGTCGTTAATTTCAATAGAGTAAATTACATGGTTGGTCCCTGTGGTTTATACAAAGTAACAACTTTCGTCCCTATCTTTTAAAAGTTGCATGGTTAGTTCCTGCGTAAACAAATAACACCACAGGTCTCTTGGTTTAACTGGTGTTAACTAAGGTTAGTTAAAATTTACAAGTTAGCCCCCTTTGTTTAAATAGCGCTGCATCGTTAATCCTTTGGTTAAATAGCGCTGCATCGTTAATCCTTTGGTTAAATAACGCTGCATCGTTAATCCTTTTAACGTTTACGCCCGTTTTTGTCCGTTTTTTTTACGTTTTCGCCCGCTTTTGTTCGTTGTTTTTTTGTTTTCGCCCGTTTTTGTCCGTTTTTTTTTACGTTTTCGCCCGTTTTTGTCCTTTTTTTTTGTTTTCGCCCGTTTTTGACCGTTTTTTTTTACGTTTTCGCCCGTTTTTGTCCGTTTTTTTTTTTGTTTTCGCCCGTTTTTGTCCGTTTTTTTACGTTTTCTCCCGTTTTTATCCGTTTTTTTTTTGTTTTCGCCCGTTTTTGTCCGTTTTTTTATATTTTCGCACGTTTTTGTCCGTGTTTTTTTGTTTTCGCCCGTTTTGTCAGTTTTTTTTACGTTTTCGCCCGTTTTTGTCCGTTTTTTTTTTTGTTTTCGCCCGTTTTTGTCCTTTTTTTTTACCCCGTTTTTGTCCGTTTTTTTTTTGTTTTCGCCCGTTTTTGTCCTTTTTTTTATGTTTTCACACGTTTTTGTCCCTTTTTTTTGTTTTCGCCCGCTTTTGTCCGTTTTTTTTTTGTTGTTTTCGCCCGTTTTTTGTCCTTTTTTTTACGTTTTCGCCCGTTTTTGTCCGTTTTTTTTTTTCGCCCGTTTTTGACCCTTTTTTTTACGTTTTCGCCCGTTTTTGTCCGTTTTTTTGTTTTCGCCCGTTTTTGTCCGTTTTTTTTACGTTTTCGCCCGTTTTGTCTGTTTTTTTTTTGTTTTCGCCCGTTTTTGTTACGTTTTCACACGTTTTTTGTCCATTTTTTTTGTTTTCGCCCGCTTTTGTCCGTTTTTTTTGTTTTCGCCCGTTTTTGTCCGTTTTTTTTTTGTTTTCGCCCGTTTTTGACCTTTTTTTTACGTTTTCACCCGTTTTTGTCCGTTTTTTTTTTGTTTTCGCCCGTTTTTGTCCGTTTTTTTTTACGTTTTTGCACGTTTTTGTCCGTGTTTTTTTGTTTTCGCCCGTTTTGTCTGTTTTTTTACGTTTTCGCTCGTTTTTGTCCGTTTTTTTTTTTGTTTTTGACCGTTTTTTTTTTACGTTTTCGCCCGTTTTTTTTTTGTTTTCGCCCGTTTTGTCCGTTTTTTTACGTTTTCGCCCCGTTTTTGTCCGTTTTTTTTTTGTTTTCGCCCGTTTTTGTCCCTTTTCGCACGTTTTTGTCCGTGTTTTTTTGTTTTCGCCCGTTTTGTCCGTTTTTTTTACGTTTTTGCCCGATTTTGTCTATTTTTTTACGGACAAAAAATTCAATAAAACATAATTTCGAAAAAAATTTTTGGGGTAAAAAGAACGGACAAAACGTAAAAAGAACGAAAAAAAAAATTTGGGTAAAAAAAGGTACAAAAAGAGGAGAAAACGTAAAATGAACGGACAAAACGAGCGAAAACGGACAAAAACGGGCCAAAACATAAAAAAAATGGTTCAAAATCGGACGAAAACGTAAAATAAATGTACAAAAACGGGCGAAAACAAAAAAAAAACGGACAAAAAACGGGGCGAAAACGAAAAAAAAAACGGAAAAAAAAACGAAAAAAAAAAACAAAAACGGGCGAAAACGTAAAAAAAACGGACAAAAACGGGCGAAAACAAAAAAAACGGAAAAAAAACGGGCGAAAACGTAAAAAAAACGGACAAAAACGGGGCGAAAACAAAAAAAAACGGGCGAAAACGTAAAAAAAGAGACAAAAACGGTCGAAAACAAAAAAAACGGACAAAAACAAAAAAAAACGGACAAAAACGGGCGAAAACGTAAAAAAAAAAAGGACAAAAACGGGCGAAAACGTTAAAAGGATTAACGATGCAGCGCTATTTAGCCAAAGGATTAACGATGCAGCGCTATTTAACCAAAGGATTAACGATGCAGCGCTATTTAACCAAAGGGGGCTAACTTGTAAATTTTAACTAACCTAGTTAACACCAGTTAAACCAAGGGACCTGTAGTGTTATTTGTTTACGCACTTAGGAACTAACCATGCAACTTTTAAAAGATAGGGACGAAAGTTGTTACTTTGTATAAACCACAGGGACCAACCATGTAATTTACTCATTTCAATATGTTTAGTTGCTTCCTCATCACCAATATAAAAGGCTTTATTATAAAATGAGTAAAAGTGAAAATTTTGTAAAGCATGTGAGTCACATGGTTTAAGTTACAAAGCGTGTAAATGAATATTAAAATGTCCGTTATACATTTCATGAGTATTAAAATGATAATTTAGGGTGATTTGAAATCTCAATGGTTAGAGAATGCTAAAGTGGTGAGAAAACATTAGTTAGCTCAAAACGGAGAATTCATCAAATCGCACTAAAGTTATGTTTGTTACTGTAATATTTTCTCACTACCAATAACTACATATATCGGTCCTCATTACTCTACATCACTGCCGGCACTATTTATTTTATGAGCAAATTCTTTAAATGCATAAATCGTCGAAATGGTTCACTCTCTTTAGATAAAATAAAGAAGCGTGACTTCTTAAATAGATAAGATGACTTGAGCGACTAATCACTCAAATAAAATGTCACTCAAAAAGTCGCTCAAAATACAATTAAAAGATATTTGTCAACATTTTATTTGAATGACTTGGACGTCTTGAAAAAATATTTTACAAAAAAAGTCTCTCATAATATTATCAGAGGAAACTTGTCAACATTTTATTTAAGGAATAGTCGTCTAAGTCGTCTTGAATATTTTGAGAAGTTTTTTTTTTTTTTTTTTTTTTTTTTTTTTTTTTTTTTTTTATAAAGAACAATTTTGACGACTTGATCATTTAGAAAATTTAATTATTTTAAGAATTTGCTCTTCTTTCTTTCTCGCAAGTGACGTCGATTATGCGGACATTTTGCTAATTTCTCGTTATAACTCATCTCAACAATGCAAGTTATTACGAAACTAATTTTGGTCATAGGTAAATTTTTTTGGAACGGTTCTTTCGGAGAAATCCTTGACCAATTCGAAACCCTAAATAACCAATAAACTCAAAACCAAAGAAATTAGTGGTTGGCTAGGAAAGTACACAACACGCACCTCATCGTCGACTCCGTTTCAAAACCAATAAAATATAAAGCTAAAATATAGGATATGAAAACTGGTGCAATACGAAGTGACCCACATGAACAGCACGAGGGCAGTCAACTTCTTTATAACGCTCCATCAGCGCGTGTGGTTCAAATGGAGGCGATTAGACGCAATGGTCATTGAGGGGTTGTGTTATACTAACCCTTCCTACCAAGAAGAGGTTCACCTATTTTAGTTAAAATGTACAATTTTTAATGCAGATAGTACAGGCGGCGGCAGCTGGTCAAAGTCAACACACCTTCCCTAAGGAAGGTGCGGTTATCCTACCCCGTCATTGAGACACGCGCTACAGAAGCGATGCAGATTTATGATTGGACATTTTATCTAATGGGACCCAAGTGATGGGATCAACGGATTCAGACGTCAATATCGTTTTTAGGACCATGAGCCTACCACTTATTAATAATGAATTTTGGTGAAAACTACATTTCTCTGTTTGTAAACTTAGGACACTGGCAGTCATGATTCTGAAAATATCCATACCTTCGAAATCCACCAATAATATCATTCCATCTCATTTCACCTTATTCATACTTTTTCCATACTTCACAACCTCATTTTAGTGACAACCATGCCTTTTTCATACCTCACAATTTTTTATTCTTTAACAATAAATTAAATTAAACAATTTAAATAAAACATAAATATTTCATTAATAATTAAAATAACATTACATTATACTTGGAAAAAAAATACATTATTAAATCTAAAAATCCGTAGGTCATTCATATGTCTCCGCGTACCCACGGTTTTTTGTTGATAATGAAATCTCGCATAACCTGATTGGTTATGTGTTCGTGCAGCTCGTTGTAGAATTTCAGTGCCCGAATCATAGCCTTTTCTTTAGCATTTTCGATTTGTGTCTGCAGCAACTGGTGGGACAATTGATCCTTTGCACGTTTATCTGCCATGGCCTCATTCAACGCTAGTGCTTTCTTTGACGTATACTACCCAATAAACTCAGCAGCACTATTCTTTGTCGACGCCTCACTAGCGGTCTTTTTCCCTTTTTTTTGAAACAGGAGTTATGTCGTCATTTAGATCCGGAATAACAGGATCAATATTGTCATTGCTTCTGGACCCATAAAAGCTAGATTCCGACGACTTTCTTCGTTTGTCGGAATGAGATGTCGAAGATACTTTTTCAAAACATGGTTGCTCCAACCATTTCGATTCATCCTTAACAACCCTCCACGCTTCAATATGATTAAACGAAGTGCCCTTATTCCTCTTATTATAATCAGACATGGCATTTTCCGAGACGTTGACATCGTCACACACTCACACCCACTCTCACGAATGCGATTCTACAAGTATATAAATTAACACAAGTATATAAAAATTAATACAAGTATATAAATTAACACAAGTATATATAAATTAACACAAGTATATAAAAATTACTTGTTGGATGTAAAGCCCGTTAAAGACTTCCATTGCGTGATTCAAATGTTTCCACTTTGTGTTTAACGCATGATGAGTTCGATTAGTATTTTTAATCGTGGCTTTGAAATGTTCCAAAATTCTTTCCCAAAACTTATCTCTTCCTTGTTAATTCCCGACTTTTTTACATGTTGAGATATGAATCCATGCTTTGACCAAAGCAACCTCTTCGATCGACGTCCAACTCTTTTTATCCGCTTTAGTTTTCCCTTTACCCACTTGAACATCTTCATCTAAAAAAAAAAAAAAAAAAAACATATAAAAAATATAACAAATAAATAACGAAAAAAAAAAACATATAAAAACTATAACAATTAAATAACGAAAAAAAAAAACATATAAAAACTATAACAATTAAATAACGAAAAAAAAACATATAAAAAATATAACAATTAAATAACGCGTATAAAAAAAATATTTATATACCAATTTGAGTTTGTTGTTGCGTTTCGGGAACAAACTCAACGTCATCACCATATAAAGGAAGTTCGCGTTCCACACTTGGTTCACGACGCGAAGGACCTTAACGGTAGTCACCAAACGGGTTGAAGTCACTCGTCATCGATATGTTATATTGGCTTGGGTTCATTGCGGGTGGAGCTGGGGGATAGTTAAAAGATTGAGGGTATTGTTGATGCATTGGTTGTGGAGGTTGGGGATAATATCCCGATTGAGGGTATTGTGGATACGAAGGTGGTGGACCTTGCGGATGAACACGAGGACGGTAGCCACGTCCACGACCTTTTTGTGTTAAACCACCTCTTGATTTCCCACTTTCCATGCTTCACAAACTATATGTGTAAAAAGTGTTTGTGTTTGAAAATGAATTGTGTTTGTGTTGTGTTTGGAAATGAATTGTGTTTGAAAATGAAATGTAAAATGTGTAATATGTATAGGATTTTTTTTTTGGCCCAATGCACGCTCCAACGTCTCTTTTAATTAATGCAACGTTCGAATTTTACACATGAAACGAGAATGCTTCGGAGGCAATATATGCCGTTGAGAGCTTGCCGATGGGGATGCCGGTGGGGTGGCGGCGGTGTTCACCGCCGGCATCACCATGCCGATGGGTGATGCCGCCCCTACTGCCACCCTTCTTAACGGAGTTGTAATGGGGGTTTAAAGCTATACTATACACTGTCAACGACTCGTACGTTTGTTTTAGTGATGATGTTTCGATAAAAGTCTTGCAAGCGTGTGTATTGGTGAGAGCCAACGAACGTTTAGTCTTTTACTACTTTTACTTAGAAATTGTAACAATTTTACTATACAAAAAGTTACTTTTTTCTTTGGTAAAAATGATTTTTCATCTAGTTTATACTTTATTGATGTGTTCTTCAATTTGAGCGATGGGAAACAGAAAAAGAAAAGGAAGGGAAGAGAAACATAAAAGAAATGGAAAGTTCAGATCGAACACGATGATGTGTTCTTGAGTTATGCTGTTAAACCACATAAATAGCTAGGCAAATTACAATCTTGCCTATTGTTTCCTTGGTCAATCTTTCAAAAGAAGGGGGCATTTAGTCTTTTCACCAACTACAATAATGCAGTGGTTCCTTTTCCGCCCAAATTAGGCCGGAAGATTATTCCACAAAAATCCACCCCTTTCCTCTAATTCCATTTCCTTTCATGAATTTCCTTCCATAAAAAACTAGAGAACACAAAATATAGTAAGAATCCTTTCCTTTCTCCCTAAATTACAACTCAAGAACACAACATATATGTTGAAGGAAGATATCATGCAGAATTCACATAAGGTGTTATGTGCTAATTGGGTTTTCTAACTTTAGGCACAAGTTAAGCATACAAAGAGTACATAAAGGCCAAGAAAAAGTACAAAACAATTCACATAAAGATACAGACAAGTGTGCTTTTATACGAGTCTCTGTGTACTTTTATGCATTTTTTGTGTGCTTAAGTTGTGCCTCTAAAATACAAGTTAGAAAAACCCGTGCTAATTTAATGCAACATGGTGGGTTTTTATTTATTTTTTATTTTTTATTTTTTAAAATAAAATACCAAGAAAACCGCAAATGCAATAAGAAAATACTCAGTACCAAGAAAGCCGCAAATGCAACAATCTCGGATTAAATCATGTTTCTTTTAAGAATTACTTAAAATGTAAAAGGGTAAATATCAAATATGTATGAAAGTCTTAGGGGGTGTTTCTTTTTTTCGCTTAGCTAAGGGATATAATTTAATCTTATTACTTTTTAGGTGGGACATATAAAAATCTTTTAAATAGTTGATATCTACAAGACTTACTTTATCATATCATCCATATTAAAAAGAAAAACCCACTTAGTTGATAACAACAAATATATATATATATATATATATATATATATATATATATATATATATATATATATATATATATATATATATATAATAATAATAATAATAATCTTTTTCCTAATAAAACAAAACCCTTATCAGGAATTTTTCATTTCAAAAAAATGCATTCATACCTTATTACGTAAGAGATGAATTATTGTGATTTTTTATTTAAAATTTTTAAAATTTAAAAAACTTAAATATTTCTTGATTTAGCCAAATTTGATAAAATTTGTTTTTTCACGTAGATGTATGAAAAAGTTAGTAAATACACACGTCCTTCTTGGCTCATATTTCATAGTTTTGGACAAAACTATATATTAAAAAAAGAAGAAGCGCGCACTATATCTCAATTCATAGAGTTTGGTTCACCCCAAAGACGACACATACATAGCAATCTTTTCCGTCTCCCAAAACCCTAAATTAAATTCACCGGAGAGTTCTTAATTATTGTCAAACGAAAAACGACCATTCATGGTAAATTAAATTGATGCTTTTGTAGTTCAGTTTGTGTTTTGTTGGTCCTTTTTTGTTTTTCTTCAAATTTGATGTATGTAGTTTATTTGGTTATATAATCAGGAAACTGACATTAACAGGGCTGTTTGGGATTGTTTATATAAGTGCTTATCTACTTATACTCTTAAGTAAATTATCGGTTTTGAGTGCTTGGATAAATTGACTAGCTGTGCTTAAGTTTTGAATAGGTAGGCACTTTTAAATAAGCAATCCCAAACACCCCGTTATATGAATCAATTAGAAAAGGATCGACAAAGATCTTGTGTTAATGGACTTTAGGATGAATCAAGTACTGTTTATGTATACTTATTTTATAGGAAACTTTCCAGAAAGATAACGAGCCTTAGATGTGTGTATCAGGCTACCCCATTTATTGCTGGGCTTGCAGTAGCAGCTGCAGCCATGGCTGGTAAATATGGAATTAAGGCTTGGCATTCTTTCAAGACAAGACCATTGAGGACTCGATCACAAAGGTTCTATGAAGGAGGCTTCCAACCAACAATGACTAGATGGGAAGCTGCTCTAATCCTAGGTAACACAAACTCGCTTCTAGAGCCTTCAAATAATCTAAGGTTAAGACAAGATCACTATTAAAGTACTAAAGTTTTTGTTGGGGCGCTTTTTAGCACTAAAGTTGACACGCAACTTTCCCCATTTATCCATATTTGTATTTCTACTTGCTGTCGTTACTTAATTTTCTATATAGTATACGAATGTCTTCTATTCCATATGTCATGTTAGTTATCTGTTTAATTGATAAAAACAGATTATGGACAAGTACAATTTTCTTCTAGCAACCCAGAAGGGGACCCAATGGCAAGTATGCAAACTACTATCATGCCATTTTTTTTTTGGTTATCAGTTAGTTTTATATCAACACTCAATCTAAAATTGGCAATTTTTGGCATTATGAATACTACTTGCGGAGGCAACAAGTTGAAGGAGATATCCATAGCTGAAGCTGAAAGGACAGAAGAACTTTAAAAAAACTTGAAGAACTAGCCAAAGACACAAAGGGCGTTTCTAATGTAAGTGTTTTTCTCTCAGCTCATAGCGAAGTTTGCTGGATGAAAAAGATTGTGACAGTAAACGTGACCGTTTAATATCATATAATTATGAAATTTAACAATGCACTTTATTTTTTGTCTTTTGTTGCTAGATTAACGAATAACTTGCAAAAGATCAAGAATCTCTTAAGAAAACCTATAAAGAAATTCAGAAGACATATTTTCTTTGCACACAACTGTAGTCAAATTTGCAATATCACCCCGTTTACTAGGGATGAGCACGGTACCGGTACCGTACCGATCCCGTACCGAATTAGTGGTACTGATTTTTTCCCGAGCATAAATTAGGGTACCGGTACCGTACCGAACGGGATTCGGGTACTGGTACCGGTATCGGGAAATCGGGATTTTCCCCTTTTTTTTGGGAATTTCCCGATTTGGTACCGGTCCCGCACCGAATTAGTTGTACCGAATTTTTTTCCTCCTTATTTCGTAGTACCGGTACCGTACCGTATATCAGGATCGGTACCGTTTCGATACGGTACCGGTACGGTTCCGGGATTCGGTTCAAAATACTCATCCCTACCGTTTACTCATAAATGGGTCAATATGGCGTGTGCTTTATCCCAAACAGGCCAAATGATACAAATTACAAAATATACAACTAAACTGTTGAATGGGTTGGAAGTGGCAAAAAGACTATTTTTACTGCATACTACATCCTAAATCGATTTTATTCAAAGATTTCGATTATTGATGTGAATGAATTGCTTTTTAGTCATTACGCATTAATTATTTACAAGAAATATTAAAAACTTTAGACAACAAAATGTGTTGTGGATCAACCTGGTACCACCCGCCCCTGCTTCAACCTGAAGTTGTACCATAAAAGAACTTGTGTCAACCTTAACCAAATTTGACCCATTTCCCAACCCATACATGTTTTTGGTTAGATATTAGTGTATATTGTAATACTTCTTTGTTGTCGGCTTGCCATTATCATTTCAGGAAAACTGCATCAGTAAAATATAAGGATGAGAAAATAATGGATCTTGAAGAACAGGTACATGTTAAAATTTCATACTGTCTAACAACTCCAGATTTAATTATTTTGAAAACTCATCAGAGGTTTTTCATTCTGAATTACAGATTAGGGATATAAGGATATACATGGAAGCTCAAAAAACACTAGCTAATACATATGATATAAAATGGGTAACGCTTCTGTTAGTCCAATTAAACCCGTCAAGTCCTAAAAAGAACTCCAAAAGGTGAGGCCGAAAACAAAATAGACGAAAATGGTAATGTTGAAAACTTTTCGTGGGCTTATGGGGATTTGATACGCGGTTTTTCAGTTTTTGGAAAAGTGGTTACTTTTGATACCACGTATCGGTCCATTACCTACAACATGGCACTCGGTGCTTGATTTGATATTGACAACCTGTGGGAAGATATATTAAACGTGAATTGTATATCTCTCATTAATAATAATCGTGGTATATAAATGCCATTACAATGAATATTCTAGAACATTGGCCGTAGCCCGTACAAATACATGTTGGGCTAGATAAATTATACGTCTAACACTCTCCCGCAGGAGTACACCGAACACTCAAACTGGTACGAAATTCTTTGAACAAATCTGCTGGTAAGCATTTGGTAAAAATATCTGCATATTGATAACGTGACGGTACATGAAGCACTCTGACTTGACATGCAGCAACCAAATCCCTTACAAAATGAATATCAATCTCGATATGCTTCGTACGTTGATGGTGAACTGGATTAGTAGATAAGTAGACAGCACTGACATTATCACAGTAGACAAGCGTAGCAGAAGACAAAGGCGTATGCAACTCACCTAGCAGGTTTCGCAACCAACAGGTCTCTGTAACAGCATTGGCAACACCACGATATTCTGCCTCGGCACTAGAACGAGAAAGCGTCGGCTGACGCTTCGAGGACCAAGATAGAAGATTGTTACCAAACCTGCTGCACATCATATGTAATATCAGGTCGAGTGAAGGTAAGATACTGAAGAGAACCTACAAGACTCTGATATAACTTAGGATCAGAAACCGGAGCACCATCATCACCCAATTTAGAATCAGTGTCAACATGAGTCCGAGAAGAGTTACAATTGGCCATATGTGCACGTTCCAATATCTCCATAGCATACTTACGCTGTGACAAAAACATCCTAGAAGAGTCCCGAGTAAATGAAACACCCAAAAAATAATTAAGAGCACCCAAATCTGTCATAGCAAACTCCTTATGTAAAGAAGCAATGACCCGCTGTAATAAACCATCAGACGAAGTAGTGAGCACAATATCATCCACATAGAGTAACAAAAATGCAGTATCATCACCCTGTGTATAAATAAATAAGGAGGAGTCACAACGACTAGGAGAAAAGCCAATAGTAGTGATGTAAGTAGAAAAGCGCTGAAACCATGCCCGAGGAGCCTGCTTAAGACCATACAGCGATCGCTGCAATAAACAAACATAGTCAGGATGAACAGGATCATGAAACCCAGGCGGCTGATACATATAAACCGTCTCAGCCAAATCCCCATGTAAAAACGCATTCTTGACATCTAGCGGATGTACCGGCCAATGTCGAGAAATAGCCAAACTAAGAACTGTCCGAATAGTGCTTGGCTTAACAACCGGACTAAAGGTCTCATCAACATCAACACCATCTACCTGATTACTACCATTCGCAACAAGACGAGCCTTGTAACGACTAAGAGTGCCGTCTGATAAGAACTTGTGACGAAACAACCACATACTGCGAATAATATTTTCATCCGGAGGTTTTGGTACAAGAATCCAAGTTTTGTTTTTAATAAGCGCATTATGTTCATCATACATAGCATTTTGCCAATGGGGATTATGAAACGCATCATTATAAGACCTAGGTAAAGGAGAAATGGTAGATACATGACCAGCATAACAGAGATTAGGACGAGTAGTCCCGACACGAGAACGTATGACCATGGAGTGAATAGAAACAGTTGGAGTTTGAACTGGTGGTGAATCAGTAATAGGTGCCGGTGGTGATGGTGGAGTAAGTGGTGAAGTTGGTGCTGGAGATGGACTAGGTGAATTTGGAATAGGCGTCGGTGGTGTTGGTTGAGGAGGTGGGGAAACCGGTGCAGGAGATGTAATAGGTGAAGTGAGTGTTGGACTAAGAGGCTCAACAGGTGCATCAGATGGATTAATATTTGGGGAAGTGGTAGGTGATAATCTTAGAATGTTGGAAATGACATTGGAAGAGTCATCCAAGAATTCATAAGAGGAACCGGTAGTGGGAGTGGCGGTAGGGGATGTTTTGGTTGCAAAGGGGAAAACAGTCTCGTCAAATGTAACATGACGAGAAAGAATAATTTTATTTGTGTTGAGATCTAAACAACGATAACCACGATGGTTGGTGGCATGCCCCAAGAAAATGCAAGGTGGTACCCGAGCCCCCAGTTTGTGATTAGTATCTGTTAATACAAATATCGCCTAAAAACGTTATTTATATTTTACGATCTTTGCTAAGTTTTGTTAATGACAAAGTATGAACTTTGGCTAATAGTAAATAATCACTTTAGTGTTTAAGTCTTGTTTAACTAAGGTTTACATTTCCTTTTAAACAAAACATTGTTTTTATTTCTTTAATTAGAAAGTGTCTTGTCACATCATACATTTATGGCAAGCTTGTGTGTTTGACTTGCCATAACATCTTACATACTTTTGGAAGCTTTCCAAAGTGGATTCAATGTGTTTGACTAGTTGTTGTTGATGTGACTTTGGTTGGTTTGGATTATTTATGGTAAAACCTACTGCAAGCCTGGCGGAACCCTGGGGGTACACGGGCGGAACCCATCTGAGGGTTCCGCCGTATCCGCCAGACCTGCTGGTTGTTTTACTATAAATACCAAGCCACTTGTTTGTTTTGGTTATCACTTTAGGACATATATTTTCATATACTCTCTCAACTAACTCAGTAACATTTGATTTGTGTGATCCTCTTATGTAGCAAGAGACTTCACAAGATCATTCAAGAAGTTACAAGCTTCAACTCTAAAGTTGCAAGTCTTGTTAGCTTTGTTATGTATAAGCTTTGGTAGTTTATACTTCCTTTGTATCATGTGTATAGAAGTGATCGGTTAGTATTTTAGGCCTCAAAATACATAGTATGTCGGGAGTTGTTGTACCCTTGTAAAAGAACTAACGGGAGTGGTTGTACCCTTGGTAAAGAACTCGACATGTAGCTTAGTGTCGGTAAAAGTGTAAGCGACGATGGGAGTGGTTGTACCCGTGTAAAAGAACTCGACATCTAACTTAGTGTCGGTAAAAGTGTAGGCGACGTTGTAAAGGTTTCTCCACCGAGAAAGGAGCTTGTTGATTAGTGCTTATAACTCTCGAGTTGGAAACTCGGGGCGTGGATGTAGGGCAAGGAAAAAGAGTCCTTGTAGCCGAACCATGATAAACTATCGTGTTGTGGTTTGATCGTTTCTTTCTTTGTCTTTGCTCATTAAATATTGTCTTTAGTTAGAATTGTTATTCACACGCAAAGCTTTTCAAAGAATTAAAACAAGTAAAGTGGTGTTTATATCTTTAAACAAACGTAAAGTTTTTAAAGGATAATCAAATAAAAAAAGCGGTAAACTATTCAACCCCCCTTCTAGTTTTCCACAATTGGCATCAGAGCTACGTTACTCAAGATCTTTAAAATATAGTGTATTTTAAAACTTGGATCGATCCATGGATTTTGAAAATCTCAAAGAAGGGCAACCTATTCAAAACCCACCGCAATTTGAAAAAGAAAACTTCCTTAAATGGAAAAGTATATTTGAAAACTATGTAAAATCAATTGATCAAGATCTTTGGCATATTATTTCTATTAGTGCTTTCAAACCAACGAAAACAAGTTTTGAAAACCAAGATGACTATTCTAAACTTGATAAAAATACTAAAGCTAAGATAATGATCTATAAAGCTTTATCAAGTACCAAATATGAAAGAATGTATTTTTGTCAAACGGCTAATGATATTTGGAAAAATATAATCAACTTTCATCAAGAAATATGTCAAGTCAAAGATGATCAATTTGATCTTACATATGAATTAGAAGTTTTAGAAAAACTAATAGATAGGCACTTAGTAGAAGTTAATACATGTGCTACTAGTTTAAATGTTTTAAATAAAGGTACAAGTGAAGATGAGTACGTGTGTCTTGATGAACTTGCTTGCGAATCATGGAATGAAACGGATATAGACGAAAAAAATGATCCGGTGGGTGATTGTCAATTTATTGAAACAATAAGCAAGGTACATGTTGAAACCAAACATTTTTGCTTTGACACATTTATCTTAGAATTTTCTAAATTAGAAAATGAGTCTAAACTTTTAGGTAACATGAACCTAAAAACTATCTTTAACAATGAGTCTTCAAAATCTTTTGTGAATAACCTTGAAAAGGAAATCTTGTTAGAAGATAAAATGTCTAGACTTGAGAGTAATGTTGAAATTGATCTAGAATGTAAATTATGTCTAGATTACAAACATGAGATTAAAAAGCAAAATGAGAAAAGAAAAATGTTAGCTAAATTTGATGAAAGCTCAAAATCTCTTGAAAGATTATTGAGGAGTCAAAGGTTGTTTAAAGATAAAACCAGGTTAGGATTTAACTCAAAAGCACCATCAACTAGTAAAACAAAGCAAGTAAAATTTGTTAAACCTAGAAGAGAGATTTAGAGATAATTCAATCTCTAATAGAAACTCATGATACAAGGATTAAGATTATTATGTTCTATGCTTTTATATGACTATCTAACCTTATTGGATACATGAGTAATTGAGTTTCCAAGCGTGTCGTCAAACCAAGATTTTACGCTTTGTGTTTATTCTCTTGATAG
>JARVZY010006117.1:0-27375 GCA_030686995.1 Artemisia argyi
TTGTGCAAGAAAAATGATAGCCAAAATGTAAAGGCACGTCAAATCGGTAAATTAGCTACAACCAAAATGAATTTAACATCCAAAATCTTTTTATTTTAAAAATTAGATTATTACCGAAAAGAGCAATGGAACATAAAAGAAAAGAAGTGTTTGTGGGAAGACCCGACCTGACTCTTAGTACAATCTACCCTTTTTTTAAAAGGTTACCCAACCGACCCATTTTGTCACATCTAGCCAAAATGCTTACTTGTTAAATGGGATAATTCCCCTTGAAAAGTATATTGTATAGCCACGATTATCAACCAAACATTTAACTCGATTAGGATCAGAGGCGTCTTCTGCTTTTAAAGATGTGACTGCAGTGCTGAATACAGCATCAGGGGATGCCTGCAAATACACGATCATCATAAATTTATGTAAATAGCAATGAACCAACAATCAAAATAGCCGTAACACATGTGCATAAATTATGTAGCTTACTTGCAAAGCTTTTACAACCCCATCAATTATCTCAGGCTCAATGAGTGGCTCATCCCCTTGGATATTGACAACAATATCAAATTCCTTATTAAGGTTTTGGAGTGCCTCGCTGCAGCGTTCAGTCCCTGAAAGTTGGTCATGCACAAAGCCATACACTCACGGTCATTATATCATGGGGACGAAATTTATTTGGGCAATACAAGAACCTTACCATTTCGACAAGATTCAGATGTCATTATGACATCAGCCCCAAATCCACGATAACAATTTGCAATCCTCTCATCATCTGCAGCCACAACTGGTGTAACACAGGTGCAAGTATGTTAACTAAAATCAGCTTGGTCAAATATTCGTTAACATTAATTCATATAGCATTGATGAACTCAAATCAAGTTGTGTTTTAAAATTAAAACATGAGAATTCCAAATTTATTAAGCCCCTTTTAATTTAATACTCAATAAGTACACAAGACTATGTACGATTAAAATTTTAATTTAATACTCAATCCCTCCATTTTGAAATTGCTTGAGTCAATTAAAATTTTCTTGTTTCTGTTTTGTTTGTCCTATTTAGGCTAAACTAAGACAAGAAAAGCAAGCTTAAAAAAAGAAAGATCCCTTGCTTCAGAGAATTAAAGGATAAAACAAACTTGTAAGAACATAAAGGTAAAAAAAAAAAGGAAAAGAAAAAGAAGATGCTCTCAATTTCATGTATCTGTTTGCAAGCAAAGTATCAGAGGTTATCATTTCTTACTATAAGTAATAGCATATGAGTTCAAAGAACACCGTATTTTAAAACACAAAAGTATAATCAAAATAATGAAGGTCTTAGAACACGAGCATCCACTAGAGCTCGTTGATTTGCAGCCACCAAAGATTGTAGATATATGGGAAGAAGAATCTGATGATGATGATGATGATGATGATGATGATTTGATTATTGAAGAGGAGTTCCGGCGTCCATGTAACAGGTGCTACCAAGACATCACCGTGTACAACAGGTACTACTATAAATGTACTTTAGGTTCATGTGATATCTTGCTTCACAAATTCTGTGCAGAATTGCCGCCAATGTTAAACCACACATCTCACACACATACTCTTCACCAAGGTAACCACCGGTATGGGAGTTGGGCATGTGAATATTGTCAAAGCGAACACAAGACTGATGAAGTGTATTATTCATGTGACGATTGTTATTACTTTATTGATGTAAATTGTGTCATAGATGTTGAAACAAAGAGCATCCACCACCCAAGCCACCCACACAAGCTGGTCTGTACTATCTCTACACCCATTTTGTGTCATTGCAAGGCTTGTGGGAGAAAGCATGAAGGGATCTTTTATAATTGTACCACTTGTTACTTCACCATACACAGTGATTGTGCTTTCCTACCAAAAAGACTGTTAATTCAAAAGACAACAGATGATGCTTTCTACCATCCTCATCCACTCACCATTTCATATTCCTTCTCATCAGATGACCGAAGAGCTAAATTTTATCCAAGATGCAGAGTATGCAATAAGGGATTTTTCAAGAAGAGTACTCTTTGGATTTACAAATGCGAAAAATGTATGTACTATGTCCATCTCGATTGCGGGACATCAAGAAGAGAACCATTCATGTCCATCTTGTCTAGTACTGGTAAGTTATTCTATGATTTCTTCAAGTAATTAGATTAGTATTCATTATTAACTATCTAGCAATTGAACGATTATTCATATACATAAGATATAATAACCATGCATGTTATCCATTTTCAGGTACTGGTACACTCATTAAAAACTATAAGGATGCAGACTATCCAGATCTTCTCCATCTACCATTCCCAGATGAGTCTCACAACATTCTGAAACAT
Organism: Artemisia argyi; assembly: GCA_030686995.1. Classification (NCBI taxonomy): domain Eukaryota; kingdom Viridiplantae; phylum Streptophyta; class Magnoliopsida; order Asterales; family Asteraceae; genus Artemisia; species Artemisia argyi. The sequence goes on from JARVZY010006117.1 coordinate 2,339, forward strand.
TTATTTTTCAAAAAAAATGGACCTGGAACCATTGAAATGGATGAGGTAAGCCTACAACATATCAATCATCAACACCAGTTAATTTTAGCTGATACAGAGTGCATTGATAGTAAAGTAGGGTCAACCTCTTCAAAGATAAATTCATTCATGTTGCATGACCCAATGAAAAAGATCGAACTACTATGCAACGGATGCTTGAGACCGATAATGTCAATGCCATTTTATAAGTGTGCTCAAAGTTGCAGCTTTGCTCTTCATGAGTGGTGCACTCGACTGCCAACATCAATAGAGAACCACCCAGGTCACCCGCAACATACCCTTATTCTCCTGCCAAATGTCCCCCATAAGTTTTTCAACATATTTTATTGTGAAGTTTGTCGTTTGTATTGCAATGGATTTGCATATGGTTGTGTCGAATGTGATTACTATGTTGATGTTAGTTGTGGGTTTATTCCTGAAAAAATCACACATAAAGCACACCCAAACCACCTTCTTTCAAGAGTTAAATTAGATGACTACTGGACATGTCATATATGTCGCACAGATATGTTTAAGGATGATTTTTCATTCAGTTGCAGCATTTGTGACAATATTTGTATACATCCCGAGTGTGCTTTGTTATTGCCTGAGACAATAAGGCACAAGATTGACAAACATCCGATGAGCTTGAGTTACCTCCCAATTGAGAACCATAAGAGTGAATACTTTTGTGAAATATGTGAGGACCGATTGAATCCTCATCTATCTTTCTATCACTGTCACAAGTGTGTTTGGTCGGTGCATTCTGATTGTGCTCCGTTAATACTTCGGTCCGAAATGGCAGATAGGCATTCCCGGTATGCTAACAACGTCTACAAGTTTGTGAATGTAAAGTTTGGGAGCATTCATAAGACTCCCGGTCACCCACATCATCTCTCTTTCACTCAAGGGATAGCAAGTGATGGTCAATGCAATTGGTGTAGGATGGAATTGCGGTACGAGATGATATTTAAGTGTCTCGAATGTAAGTATGCGATTGACTACTATTGTTGTGAGGATTTGAACAGCTCATGAAGCTTTCTGTTTTATCCAGTTTCTATACATTTGACTGTCTCGTGTGTACGATTTATGTAATGATCGATTGGATTTATATGTGCAACTGGTGTTGTGGGATTTTTTATGATTAGAAGATGCATTTTTTTTTTTTTTTAAATATAAATTATAAAATTACCATTAGGTCCTCGAAGTTTAATTAATTTTAACATTTTCGTCCTTTGATTATTCATTTTCATTCATAACATTGAACCTTTGGGTATATAATAATATGAGTCGAGTTATATTACAAACCAAACATTCCTCACATACCAAGGGACTCATCTCCACCATCCATCTAAAAAGGAAATCAATGGTTGAGATTAAAAGGATTTTATTATTTCACTCATTTTTTATAATTTAAATATCTCTTAAACCGTTAATCGTTAAACGAAAATAATTACACCATCGCGACAGGCATTTAATTATCTTTCTATAGAAGGGCACTTTGATATACTTTCAAAAAAAAAAATCGTTTTTTTCACGTTTTTTTTTTCCTGACCGAAAAAAAAAATCATATATGATATTGCATATCATATATGATATGCAATATCATATATGATATTACATATAATATCATATATGATTTTACATATAATATCATATATGATATCATATATGATATTATATGTAATATCATATATGATATTGCATATCATATATGATATGTAATATCATATATGATATTATATGTAATATCATATATGATTTTTTCGGCCACGAAAAAAAAAACGTGAAAAAAACGAAAAAAAAAAATTTTTGTCGAAAATATATCAATTAGCATATCTATAGAAAGATAATTAAATGCTCGTCGTAACGGTATATTTTTTTTCCCTTAACGATTAACGGTTTGAAAGATATTAATATTTGAAAAAAAAGGATGAAAGTGGGTTTTTTAAATTGTTGGGATTAATTTCATCCATTAGATTAAATAAAGATGGAGGGAAGATGGAGGGTGGAGATTAGTCCCTTGGTATGTAAAATAAGTTTGGTCCTCAAATGATCTTTACTCATAATAATATTACAACAATGGCTTTCTTTTTATAATTTGATTTCAAAGATCTGTTTGTTTTTTTCTTTAAAAAAAAAAAAAAAAAAAAAAAAAAAAAAAAAAAAAAACTAGCATCCACATACGCTTATAACATATTTTATAGCTGGGAGGGTATTTTATACTTTTTGTGAGTATAAGTTAAAAGTTGGCGTTAATAAGCACTCTTACCATGATAAGCACAATGATGATGAATGTAATTGTATTGGTCATCATTCATTAAATTTCATAAGATCTATCATCCATAATGCAAGTTATAAGAGTTCAATGAAGAAAAAAAAAATGGATGGCATGTTACTTTGTTTGATTCAACTTTCCATTGCTTGAGAGTTAAAGGAGGATTGGCCTCAATGTTGAAATTAAACAAGGGATGTTTTGTTGAGCTTATTGACTAAAACAAGTTTGTCCAGCACTTATTGATAAGTGCTTAATAGTTTATATATATAGAAATGGCTTTTTGTTTAAGTAAATTGATTTCAAAAGAAGCAGTGAAAGATAAAATCAATACATTTTACAAATATTAAAGATAAAATGAACATACCTTTTTCCATTTGTGACATTCAAGGCTTCACTTTTTTCCAGATTTAAGCCAATATAAAGCTCAGGGCCGTCCCATTGATTTGGGGCCCGGTGCGAAATAAAAAATGAGGCCCTCATAATTCAAGTCTTTCACTTTGTTTGTATGTGGCCCAAAGTTTGTATTATATTTTTTGTATGTGGCTCGGTTCAACTTTGATAATATTTAACAAAAACACTAAAAATTCAAAACGTATATATATATAACTATAAATATTAATGGATGTATACTAAATTGAGGGTCCCTTACAAAGGGGGCCCCGGTGCGGTTGCGCCATTTGCACATGCTAATCGCCGCAACTGATAAAGCTAATCTCGAGTGCAAACCAGGCATTCAATCGTCTTGTCACCCAAAGAACTCCTTTGAGATTGGAGTGGCCAACAAATCTCTAGCTTGGGCTATTTACTTTGAGAATTACTAGACACACAAAGAAACTTTCACAAAACACATCCACAAAATGACTTGTCATTGTTTGATTGGTGTATTTGGCTATAGTTCTCTCTCTTCTTTTTTATTAAACCAATCAAACAATGACAAGTCATTTTGTGGATGTTTTGTGAAAGTGCTTTTGTGGTTCTAGCAATTCTCATTTACTTTACACCATAGCAAAAATATCAAAATGCACATTCTTATCAAATGGTTCAAGAGTTTTACCTTTTCTTAAATGACAATTTTGGCACTGTTGGAATAAGCGACAATGATCTAAACTATTCATGGGGAGGGTTTGTGTTTGGAAATTGGAATATGAACTGTTATGATCAGTACACTCGGACAAAATACATATTCAGATTTTCTCTTAAGTGCGCTTATTATTTAAGAGTTGTGACTAATGGACTATGATGAATGGGCTTTAGTTGAATAATTAAAGATGCGTAAATCTGTTAATGAGTCTTATAAGGTTTAGTGGATAACCTGATAACAAATTAGCTAAAACCCTAACCCGACCCTATTAAGCTATTAGATCTATCGGTTGACCGGATAAACCCAATAAGGTATATTAGACCCAACACAACCCGACCCTATAAAAGCGTTATCGTGTTCGGGTAGGGTCAGGTCGTTTCATATGGCGCCCTTAGTGCCTGTAACCACCCGTAATTTTCCAAACATTATTTTAATAATAGATTTCTATTTATTATTACTTATCTAATTAGCCGAACATAAACGAGCTCACTTTGACTAAATAACGGGAAGCTATCCCACGTACTGTGACACACTTTAACATTTGCAGACAATTTATTTTTGTCAGAAAATGTGAAATATTAATTTTCTAACATTTACTGATGATTAAAACTCAAAAACGAGACGCTATCTCGCATTTATTAAAAAAAATGACACCGCACGCATACAGACACCGCATTAGTAATAACGTAAATTTTACAATTAATTTTAGGAGTTGATAATTTTTTTTTTATACTGTGTTTATGAAAACGTTTTCAAAAATATGCTTATCGCATTTTTGCCAAACCAGGATACCACATTTACAAGTTAGCTCAACGAGACACGGAGTACACACTATATACTAAATAATAAAAATCTTATCCTTTATTATACCACCAATCGCCCACCTATCTTCCATTTTATCAGGCTTCGTCAAAGTCAAGAAGGATATATCGCTTTCCTCTCTCTGTTCTTCCCAAGAGTGAATCACGAGATCTCCTAATTCTTCCAAATGGATAGTGATTTTGCTTAATCTAGTTCCTCACAAGACTTCATGTCAAGAAGACAAGAAAGCATGGCCAAAAATGATATTCTTTCTCTTTTTATTGCCACCGATCCACAAGGACTCTACACACTCACCAAATCATTTGCAATCTTATAAGGGGTGTTTCTTTTTCCCTTAGCTAAAGGAATGGGTTCACACAAAGTATATAATAATGTTTTTTTTATGTGGAGCCCACTATTTTTTCACTAATGCCTCTATCCCCATGTGAGTAGTATAATGGAGACTTTCTCCATTAAGACCATTTAACAGCCATGGGTCCCACATAGGCCCCACGCATCCCTTAGCTAACAAAAAAAAGAAACACCCCCTTTTTTCTTAAGGGATGCTTTGAAGATTGGTTGTGGGTTACTGCTTGGATTCGGATTGGTAAAGTTGTAATTGGGTTTTCATTGCTTTTGGTTTTCCTCTTCATTCGACATCACTAACATCTCCTTGTAAGGATCTTGGCTTTGAGGGTGTGCAAGTTGAGCGACCGCACAGGGCCCAAAATTTTTAAGGGCCTCAAAATTTGTCCCTTTAATAATTATATGCATATGTATGCATATTTTCACAAAGAAAAAAAGTATTTAGATGAGAAAGTATCTTAAATAAGTAATATGTTAGAACGTTCAGCTAACTAATTGTATTATATCTCATAAATTGTGACACGTTATATATAACATTCATTATCGAAATGTCTCATTATTTAATTTCGTACAGAGCCCTCAAAGATTTCATAAATTCATGGGACGGCCCTGCGATTCTTAATACCTTCGTAATTTTTCTTGATGTCATTTTATTAACAACTCTTTGTTTTGATTATACAAAATTAAGTATGCATAAACTATATGTCAGTCAAATTTTATAAGTTTACATTTTTTTTACTTTTTAAATTTTACATAAAACGCGCTTATTACTTCATGCATGCATGTACTAATACATCAAACTATTTTGTCTTTTCCCCCTTTCTTGGTTGCCGACAACTGCTAGCCCAAAGTAGCAAATGAAACATTTTAGAATTAAACACATTACCATTTTGATGTTAAGGTCCTTATCATGTAGAATCTCAATGCTTGCTTTTCTTTCTTTTAGCCCCTACACGCCAGCCTAACACAAGTCTCTCTTTTTTTCTTTTTTCTTTTTTTTTTTCTTTTTTTCTTTTTTTTTGTAAAATAGATACTATGCATAAGGAAATTAAATCTTGCTTTTGCCTATTTTACTTTTATTTAAACTAACACTACCTACCAACTCATTTCACTTGATCACAAAACAAAAACATATCACTTTCTCTCTTTCTAGTTCACGGCCGTAGCAACCAAGAAGAAAGAACAAGAAAAATCTTGGGTTTTAGCTAATTGTTCTCGGGTTATCATTTGGGTCTACGAAGATGGCAGTTGTCTTATCGATATTGTGATGCAACAAATTCAAAATAGATAAAGGAATTTAGTTGCCTATCATACGTTCTTGGACAAGTTTGTAGCTGTACATTTTGATATTTTCACACGTTACAACTTTTTGCAATTAAATTTTAATATTTCACGTTTTATGAGTAAACGTTACACGAAAAAATTAACTACAATATCAAAATTATAGTTGTTTGCCGCTAGAAAGTTCCGTTGCTATGCACGGGTACTCTTCTAGTTTCTTACTATAGTCTATAGGTAATAGCATATGAATTCAACGAAGTTCATATTAATTCTTAGTCAACAGGACACAATCCGTCCATTTTAATCTAGAGAACACCCTTTTATAATCAAATCAAGCAGGATAACCAAATTAATTCCCAAAATATTGGATGCACATATAACGTTGCATCAAATGACTTCCTAGATATACACATATTGTAAGGAAAAGGTCACACACATGACTTTAACTGTAAAGCAAAATACAATCACACCTTCTCAATAACCGTTGTAGAGCTCGTTCAAACACTAAGAATTAATAGTTCTTGCAATACTATGGTTGTAGAAGCAAGCATATGGATAATTTAATAAGACGAGGTTTCACTATATAGTAGATAGATCATTTAACGGATCAGGTTTTTTTCAAACAGGAAAGTGGTCATATGAGAGAGTACTTTACACATAATCATACCTTCATCTTGTAACCAATCTCAAGGACTTTGAGTTGTTCCGGGTCTTCTTCTAGTTGCAATGGAGTAGGAAAAAGCTCCGGATATAACTTTTAAGAATTTTGCATCATAACTCTGTTTGCCCATGAGAAAACGTAGTGTTAGCCATGCTAACTTGTCTTGCATACACACAATCAATCATTAAGTTATAGGCGTGAGTTTCTTTATCAATTTGATCTTTACTTGGATGCTGAGATGAAATAAATACGGAAACTGTGGATTGACCTTACCCGACCTGCATTAACACACGGGTGTAGATGAAGTTTCGATATAACAGTTTGTGCAAGAAAAATGATAACCAAAATTTACAGGTGGAAAGTTCAAACCTATGGGTAAACATGTCAAATCGGTAAATTAGCTACAACCAAAATGAATTTAACATCCTAAATCTTTTTATTTTAAAAATTAGATTATTATTGAAAAAAGCACTGTAACATAAAAGAAAAAGAAGTGTTTGTTTGTCGACTCGACCCGACTCTTAGTACAATCTACCCTTTTTTAAAAGGTTACCCAACCGACCCATTTTGCCACATCTAGCCAAAATGCTTACTTGTTAAATGGGATAATTCCCCTTGAAAAGTATATTGTAATATTGTATAGCCACGATTATCAACCAAACATTTAACTCGATTAGGATCAGAGGCGTCTTCTGCTTTTAAAGATGTGACTGCAGTGCTGAATACAGCATCAGGGGATGCCTGCAAATACATGATCATCATTAAATTTTGTAAATAACAATAATCCAACAATCAAAATAGCCATAAATCATACTCCTACTACCCGACTTACTTAAATAAATCTAACATATGTTTGATTTGGTCAAGAACTGAATGGGCCTAAAAGTTTCTAAACAGAAATATTAACACATATGATCATGGGTGTGAATGTGTGATGGTATGGTTTTCGACATTATTTTCATCAGTAACACATGTGCATAAAGTATTGTAGCTTACTTGCAAAGCTTTTACAACCCCATCAATTATTTCAGGCTCAATAAGCGGCTCATCACCTTGGATGTTTACAACAATATCAAATTTTCTTTTAAGGTTTAGAAGTGCCTTGCTGTAGCGTTCAGTCCCTGAAAGTTGGTCATGCACAAAGCCATACACTCACGGTCATTATATCATGGGGACGAAAATTATATGGGCATAACAAGAACCTTACCATTTGGACAAGATTCAGATGTCATTATGACATCAGCTCCACATCCACGACAACAATTTGCAATCCTCTCATCATCCGTAGCCACAACTGGTGTAACACAGGTGCAAGTATGTTAACTAAAATCAGCTTGGTCAAGTATTCGTTAACATTAATTCATATAGCATTTGAACTCACATCAAGTTGTGTTTTGAAATTAAAATATGAGAGTTCCAAATTTATTAAGCCCCTTTTAATTTAATACAAAATAAGTACACAAGACTACGCACAATCCCTCCATTTTGAAATTACTTAATTAATTTTTTCTTGTTTATGTTTTGTTTGTCCTATTTAGACTAAACTAAGACAAGAAAAGCAAGCTTAAAAAAAGAAAGATCCCTTGCTTCAGAGAACTAAAGGAAATCAGTGGCCACCATTACAATTCAAAAAGTAGTCAAATAAATGGAGTCATCTACAAGAATCATAGAATGTTACCCAAACATTTAGAGTGTGGGCCAAGGTGATTAAATTCGGAGAATCTTGTAAGAACTTGTTGCCAAAGAAAATCAACTGATACTCTTTACAGAGGGTGTGTTTGGATGTGCATGTTCTGAGTGACTAGTGTGACTGCACATCCAAATATTTAGATTAAAACAAACAAACAAAGGCAAAGTTTTATAATAACAAAACAAACTTGTAGGAACGTAAAGGTAAAAAAAGAAGAGAAAAAGAAGATGCTCTCAAATTCATGTATTAGTTTGCAAGCAAAGTATCACAGGTCTTATTATTTCTTACTATAAGTAATAGCATATGAGTTCAAGGAACACCATATTTTAAAACACAAAAATATAATCAAAATAATGAAGGTCTTAGAACACGAGCATCCACTAGAGCTCGTTGATTTGCAGCCACCAAAGATTGTAGATATATAGGAAGAAGAATCTGATGATGATGATGATGATTTGATTATTGAAGAGGAGTTCCGGCGTCCATGTAACAGGTGCTACCAAGACATCACTGTGTACCACAGGTACTACTATAAATGTACTTTAGGTTCATGTGATATCTTGCTTCACAAATTCTGTGCAGAGTTGCCGCCAATGTTAAACCACACATCTCACACACATACTCTTCACCAACGTATCTACGAGTATGGGAATTGGGCATGCGATTACTGTCAAAGCCAACACAAGACTGGTGAAATAGGATACTCATGTCCTGAGGAATATTGTTATTACGATATTGATGTAAATTGTGTCATAGATGTTGAAAAAAAGAGCATCAATCACCCAAGCCACCCACACAAGCTGGTCTCTGCTATCTCTACACCCATTTTGTGTCATTGCAAGGCTTGTGGGAGAAAGCATGAAGGGATCTTTTATAATTGTACCACTTGTTTCTTCACCATACACAGTGATTGTGCTTTCCTACCGAAAAAACTGTTAATTCAAAAGACAACAGATGATGATTTCTACCATCCTCATCCACTCACCATTTCATATTCCTTCCCAGAACTAGACCAAAGAGATAAATATTACCCAACATGTAGAGTATGCAATGAATTATTTTACGGGAAAGCTAATCTTTGGATTTACAAATGCGAGAAATGTATGTACTATGCCGATGTGGATTGCGCGACATCAAGAAGAGAACCATTCATGTCCATCTTGTCTAGTACTGGTAAGTTATTCTATGATTTCTTCAAGTAATTAGATTAGTATTCATTATTAACTATCTAACAATTGAACGATTATTCATATATACTGTATAAGATATAATAACCATGCATGTTATCCATTTTCAGGTACTGGTACACTCATTAAAAACTATAAGGATGCAGACTATCCTGATCTTCTCCATCTACCATTCCCAGACGAGTCTCACAACATTCTGAAACATTTATTTTTCAAAAAAAATGGACATGGAACCATTGAAACGGATGAGGTAAGCCTACAACATATCAATCATCAACACGAGGTAATTTTAGTTGATCCACAGTGCATTGATAGTAAAGTAGGGTCAACCTCTTCAAAGATAAATTCATTCATGTCGCATAACCCAATGAAAAAGATCGAACTACTATGCAACGGATGTTTGAGACCAATAATGTCAATGCCATTTTATAAGTGTGCTCAGAGTTGCAGCTTTGCTCTTCATGAGTGGTGCACTCGACTGCCAACATCAATAGAGAACCACCCAGGTCACCCGCAGCATACCCTTATTCTCCTGCCAAATGTCCCCCATAAGTTTTTCAACATATTTCGCTGTGAAGTTTGTGATTTAGATTGCAACGGATTTGCTTATGGTTGTGTCAAATGTGAATACTATGTTGATGTTAGTTGTGGGGTTATTCCTGAAAAAATCACACATAAAGCACACCCAAACCACCTTCTTTCAAGAGTTAAATTAGATACATATCAGGGGTGTCATATATGTGGCACAGTTATGTCGAAGGATCGTTTTGCATTCAGTTGCAGCATTTGTGACAAAATTTTTATACATCCCGAGTGTGCTTTGTTATTGCCTGAGACAATAAGGCACAAGATTGACAAACATCCCATGAGCTTGAGTTACCTCCCAATTGAGAACCATAAGAGTGAATACTTTTGTGAAATATGTGAGGACCAAATGAATCCTCATCAATCTTTCTATCACTGTCACAAGTGTGTTTGGTCGGTGCATTCTGCTTGTGCTCCGTTAATACTTCGGTCCGAAATGGCAGATGGGCGTTACTGGTATGTTAACAGCGGCATCTACAAGTATGTGAATGTAAAGTTTGGGGGCATTCATAAGACACCCGGTCACCCACATACTCTCTCTTTCACTCAAGGGATAGCAAGTGATGGTCAATGCAATATGTGTAGGTGGGAATTGCGGTACGAGATGATATTTAAGTGTCTCGAATGTAAGTATGCGATTGACTACGGTTGTTGTAAGCGCTTGAACAGTTCATGAAGCTTTCTGTTTTATCCAGTTTCTAAACATTTGACAGTCTCGTGTGTACGATTTATGTAATGATCGATTGGATTTATATGTGTGATTCAAAATACTTTTATCCTTCTTTATGTTTAGAGTGCAACTTGTGTCGTGGTTGTTTTATTTTATTTTATTTTATTTTATTTTTATTAGAAGATGCATTTATTTATTTATTTTTTTAATATAAATTATAAAATTACCATTAGGTCCTCGAAGTTTATTTATTTATTTTAATATGGAGGAAATTGTATTGTGTGTGTGTTTGCAGCCAAATGAAGAAAACAAATAAAGTTGTAACGTTTTATTTTTATTTTTCTTTTGTTAGTGGGCTGTGTTAAATAAATTCAATTATCCATCGCGGGGTTGTGTACTTGTGTTGTAATTTTTTTTATTTATGCAAACAAAGAAACTTTTTTATTTATTTGTTATTTTTTTTATTTAGCCCACTAACGTTTGTCAGTGCTCTTATGGTTTTAGTTTTGATCGTATAGTTTTCTTTAGTATTATACGTATAACTAATCATATGATTTATGAAGCTCGTTCAAGTTGGGGTATACCTGATGAACATAAAGTTATATGAAAGCAAGTATAAACAAACACGACATAATAATTATTTGTAATTCAATGTATTTGTTGCCGTCCTTGGTAAGACACCCAAATGATGTGTTATTTTCACATATCATATCTTGGCTTTGTTTGGGGTCCGTTTGGTATGAGGGGCTCACCCTTAGAACTAGGGGTTGGGTTCAAATAAAAATGTTTGGTTAAAAAGTAGCCTATGTTCGGGCCCACTAAAACCCACAAATTTGGGCATCTTCAAATTCCGGATATAGCTTGGGATTATGCATGCATTTCCGACATTGTCTATGTGGACCATTATTGGCCACTTCTCTTTTGATGGTTTTTTATTAAATTTGTTTCTTATTTCTATTAGTAATAATTTAAATTATTTTATAATATATATTTTCTCTCCTACCTCAAATCTAAATCCTAATCCAAATCCAAATTCAAATCTTAATCCTAAACCCACCTACAAACCAAACGGACCCTTAGTGTTCTAATTACTGACTACTTATATTTTATACTCAATTTATCCATATAAGGCGATGTTCAATATTTATGCTGGGCAAATCATCTATCAAGGCTAATTCATATTTCTTACTTTTAGTAAGTAGAAGTAGTATTTTACTATGTGCATCGTATGTATTGTATTGATAATATGATTTCTTTGTCACATTAGTTCGACATCATCAATTAACACTTTCAATCACTTTTCTTTAAATTTTTCTTCAACTTTTGCAGCACATTCTCTCCTTCTCTCTCTCTCTCTCTCTCTCTCTCTCTCTCTCTCTCTCTCTCTCTCTATATATATATATATATATATATATATATATATATATATATATATATATATATATATATATATATATATATATATATATATATATATATATATTCATTTAAGAATACCTCAAAACATATACCCGCACATAGTACAAACACAAATAAATATTATATTAGATTCTCTTTCTTGGTACTTGTATTTTCGTTGCGGGAGTAAAATACCACTAGAAAAACTTTCTCTCAAGTAAGGGTGCAGTGTTTTCTTGATTCCCGCTAGGGAAAACCTCTTCCCCGTGCGTTTCCCCGCTACACGCCCTTTACCCTGATAACCAATTCAATCACACAATCTACCTGGTTAGCATTTTTCCATTTATGTGGCTTCTTGTTAAGTTTGGTCACACATTCTTTATGTTGCACATAGATATGGCAGTGCATGCTTTCCTAGATTAGTAATTTATATATATTTCAAAATAATTATAGAAAAATATCGGAGTATAACCGCTCATGCATACTGATAAACTACCCGATTCTAATATTAGTTTTTTAGCCTTTGGTACGTGATAATCAAAGTTAACCCAAGATATGAAGATAACATGATTACGACATTACTTGAATGAAACATAAATGAAATTCTAACACTATATAGCACATCAATCTCAAACGTATACGTCTTGTGATAAACTTTATTAGGCGTACAAATATTCTAGATTCACAAAAGCAGAAGTGACTTTTTATATCCATGCAACTGCATGTAATTTGGTTGCTTTGAATTTCCTCAAATGAACTAGCTTGATACCGTAAAACTTAAGAAAAATTAACTAAAAATAAAGCAGGTCAAAAGTTATATAAACAATTACTGTATGATTTATGACATTTTATTCAAATGGACCCGCTCATTCGATCCACAACCTGAAAATTTTGAAAAAGTTGACATCATCCAGATACATCAAGAATTAAGAAATGACTCGTGGGATTATAACTACCAACTAACCATTCTAAAATGTTAAAAGTATTAATTAAATAAAAAATTAACCTTTTTTTCAATAAATATTCTATGTTGGATTTTTCATATTTTTTTTATATCTACAAATCTATATCACACAAGTTGTTCCATGTTGACATATGCTCTAGTCCATGTTGATTTTCTGCCTATTTACATATTTTGATAGTTAGAGTTGAAAAAAAAATGGTTAGATCCATCTGTTTTAGCTCTATTCTAATTTTAGTAAACTAAGATCTTTAAGATACTTCAATATTTATCCAATTTCAATCATGGTCATGTGGTTGTTCACTTAAAGTAGAATTCATAACTTCTTTAAATCAACTCAAAACCAACAAACTATTTGAAAACCAAATAGTTTTTCCGAGATTAATAATTTGTTGTAAAAGCTTTAGAAACTGATAATTAGCTTATATGAAAAGTCTCAAAACTAATTAATATATAAAAGATAATGTTTAAACTGATTCAACAACTCTATTAAAAGAGTGTCCGCCCACGTTGACAAACATTACCCTTTTGTTACAAAACGTCATCGTAATTAAAACTAAACAAACTACATAACTTTGGGACATGTTAGATTTAATGTTAGATTTCTATCAAAAAATCGAAAGCTCAAACATAAATCAATGTCAAATTTATCATGATTATGATTTTTAGTCAAAGCTCATATATTTTGGGTTTGTTTATTGGCGAGTGTTTGAGAGCTTATGAAAAATTAGACTTTTAATAAATGTTTTGTTTTGCGACAAAATTTATAGAAGCTTATGAAATTCAAAGGCTTTTCATTTACAAGCGACGTGAAGTAGCTTAAGAGTATGGGAACTTTTGAAATGATTAATTATATTAACACCCTTGAATTAATATCTATATCTTTGTTCAAATGTCTATTTGTATCATTTCAGTCATAAGCTCTAGCTTTAGCTAGTTTGTCATATAAATCTAAAAGTAAAAGCTTCAGCTAAAACTCCAGCTCATGCTAATTCTACAAAACATGAAGTATGAACTTTACCCTTTCTTTTCGAATAAGAATAAACTAAAATAGACCAGCAAGTTTGGGAAAAAAAAAGGTTTATAAATAGAAAGATCCCTTGATTAAGTGGAAATCAGTGGCCACTATTAGAATTCAAAAAAGAGTCAAATAACAGGAAATTATTCAGCATTGTTTCATATTCAAGAATCATTTCCATAAACTTCACACAAGGCATATATGCGAACATCATCATCATAAAAGGTCACCAAACATGTTGTGTGTGTTTTGGTGAGCTGCAAAAGTCCAAAGTTCCAAATATGCCAATATTTTTGTGGGCCAATGTAATTAAGTTTGGAGACTCAAGTTTTCTTACTCAATAATACATGTACTTGGTGCTCTAAACATAGTTTATACTTTTGTATAGTGATTTGCTAACAACAGCTTTATGAATCTTGTTTAAGCATTTCATGTTTATAAAAATGACATTAAATGAACTCATATATTCCGGAACAATTATACACTTTGATCATTTTGAATATGCTATGGGATGTTAACTACATAATATTTGACGTTCATTAAGTGCTAATTATGTATAATACTGTTTTAGTCTGCTTTTATATAAGTTTCCCTGCAATCGAAAGACTAATGGTATGGAGCTCGTTCAAGTTACAAGAAAGCAAGTCTAGACAAATTAAACACGAAACAATAATTGGAATTCGATATCTTTGTTGGCTTGTTGCTATCCTTGGTTCGACACCTAAGGATGTGTTGTTTTCACATATCACATCTTGTCTTTGTTGAATGTTCTAAAACCTTGAATGGTTGTAGTGACTACTACTCTAATATTTTGTAGTTTATCCAAATAATGCGATGTTAGGTAATGTTTGGCAAATCATTTATCACGATTAATTCACGTGTAATGTTTCATGATCCGTGTATACTTCTTACTTTTATTAAATACGTAGTAGAAGTATTTTTATTAGTACTCATGCAAGGCATCGATGATAAGGGCGGACTTAGAGTTGTTCTCGGGGATTCACGAAACTTGATAGATGTTTATCGTCTAGTCTAATTTTTTTTATTAAATATCATGATTTTTTAAAATGAACATGGTCCCGAAAATCTGTGTCATATAAAAACATATCTTGTTTTATTGTTTATAATATCTTTTGATTCATTTTCAGTTTCCATCCATTTAGCTTCTTGTTAAGTTTTATCAAAAAATCTTTATGTTGCACCTAGATATATTCTCGCTTTAGTATATTAGTAATATTAGAATTATATTGAATAATTTAAAAATGATTTTGAAGGTAGTTAATATTTTTTGTGATGATATAACCACTTTTGCATACGTGTAAATTGACGTGTGAGAGATAATATGCACACCGCAAATGATATATGCATCCTAAATACGCGCATGTTTTGTTACGGAGTATATGTTCTATTTTTTGAGATTAAACAGCGATGACTAAAGTTTCAAATTAATTTATGACTGACTACGATATACTTGACTCAAACAAACCCATCATAATCAATAAACATCTCTCGAATATACGCAAAGCTTCATAGCCTCGTAATTCCAAAAGATAAATCCGAATGGTAAATAAAGGGCATGTTAACACATCTGTCACATCAAGCTCAAACGTATACGTCTAGTGCTTCAAAATTAAAGGAAATCTCAAATTTGGAACATCATTTATTTTAGCGAAATACGTTGAAATACGTTGAACATATCATGAAGTGGTTTATAAAACAAGAACACCTTTTTAACCGTTATTCAATTTGGTCATTCATTTCGTAACTTCAAAAGTATGAAGGGCGAAATACATTTGGACACGCTCACCGTGAAACACGTGCAATACTTTTCCTATTTTTTCATTTTATAAGACCACAAAAATTTCGTCTCATGACCTACCTGAAAACCCACAAAATAGTACGAAATCCCCTTGAGAGGGAGGGGTTATAAAGACCGGGGGTCTTTTTTTAGTTGCACCGGGTCTAGGCTAGTGGCAGTGGTCCTTGGTCCTTTTTGGTGTTTTTTTTTTTTTTTTTTTTTTTTTTTGTATAGTTTGTGTAATGTTTTTTTAGTTTGTATTTTGTTTGTGTAATATTTTGTATTTGTATTTTGTTTGTGTAATGTTTTTTTTTTTGTGTTTATTTGTATTGTTTCACAGTAAACGTTACCACATTAAACGACTATAACAACAAATGTTATTATTCAATTAAACAACAACGTTAACACATTATTTAAAAAAACAACAACATCACGAACAAACAACGTTAACACATTATTTAAAAACAACAACATCTACGAACAACATTTACGACATATGAAGATTATTCATATCATTTAAAAGATCATGTAGCCTTGCACCCGACTGACAAGCGTGATCCTCAGGATTCCTTGCCAATTCTAACTCCATCTCCAGTGTCTTTATTCTTGTCTTCAACAGCTTGATCTCATTATCTTTAGCAACGCACTCATTATCTTTAGCAACGCAGTTTGAGCACTGCGTTGAAGATGAGGCTCGACTAAAGTACCGTCTTTCAAATTCATCTTTCCAACTGAAGTATCGACACCCATAGTCAGTTGTACCTGGCTGTTACATGTTAAGAAAATAATAAGAAATGTATTTTTATCACACAAATTAATTACATAAAACCCCTAAGCAAACGTATAATTATTTACCACTGAAAGAGGACATGCATAATACAGTCGGCCCCGACTACCTTCTTTCGTGGATTTCCGTTCTATAATATATCCTCTATTACATCGACACCAGAAAGGATTTCCTTGGCCCACCTGACAAAAGAATTTGCATAAATCAGTAATCAATCATTTACAACATAAAACACGTATCATTTACAATGTTATTATTAATTTAAATATAAACAGTAATCAATCATTTACAACATAAATCAGTAATCAATCACTATGTTTATAATTATTTACAACATGAATCATTAATCAATTATTTACAACATGAATCAGTCACTATGTTTATAATTATTTACAACATGAATCATTTACAACATTAATCATTTACAATGTTTTGTATGTATATATTATTTACTAATTTGGTAGTCGATGCATATATAATGATTCCCACTCGGATGCAGCTTCGGATCTGTTCCTCCTCCATTGTGGGTGGAGATACGGAAGTGGAGAATGTTCGTCTAGCGTCAAAACAATGAAATGACCTACTTCGTCCCCCACACGGGCTATCACAAGGGGGTCAGTTCTTTGTGAGAAGTCTGGACCACTGAGAAGCGGAAAAGACGTATTCCAACCCCACAAAGATATAAATGCAACGGGTCGTCTAATCAGTTCTGCAATAACCAACCCCGTGCTGGGCATTTCCATGTAGCGATTAGGCGGTGCATTTCCATCTCTGAACCAGTCTATTGTACGGCGAAGATCGTTAAAACCATCTTCCCCCCACAAACCCATGTAAACCTGTCAATTTAGGTCCATCTGTTACAATAACATCTGCCTAACTTGGCGCCAATAATGTTGTTGTTCCCAAACACCATGGGCAACGCACCGAAACCCACAATTTCCGTCACACACCACATTATATATACTGGTTATGTATGGATGCCAAAGGACTGGAAGCATACCCATAAGCATTTCGCTTACTGCATCTCCATCGTACAACCTGTGTCTTAATTTTTGTTGATCACTAGGACCCGTGAAAGAACTATGTCGGGCAGGTTCTTTGTTGAAGTTCGGGACTTTCGTAGATCTTGTAGCGGTGCTTCTTCGGTGATCTACAATTGGTACTTCATTCAAGTCCGGGAAATCATTCAAGTCCGGGACTTGTGAAGCCTTGCCCTTTTGGTCCTTTGCACTCGGACGTCCACGAGTATTTTTCTTGACAGCAGGTTCTTGTATGCCAACAGATTCAGGGTGGGTCATCTCTTTCAACTTCGTTATCATATTTTTTCTGACAAACGGCGATGCTTTGCTAACCATATCCGTGAATTGTCAAATGTCATTTTGAAACGAAGCATCATCATCATCATCATCATCATCATCATCATCATCTTCAGGCGGTAGCCTATTGTTAACAGGCCACGGAACAGACAGTGTTCTCCAGAAAATAGGAATTGATTCGAGTGGAATGGGGAGTTCTGAATTCAATAAAAGTGACTTATATAAGTTACTGTTATTAATAAGAAAATAGGAATTGATAGTTATAAATTTAATATACTTACCATGATATCTGTAGATATACATCATATGAAAGCATGGTAGTCCGTATATTGCATTCAACTTATGGCAACATTGGTCTGGGGTGATCTGACGTCCGAGTTCTTTGAACATCAGATCACAAGCACGATGGGAAACTTTATACCGCAATTCTTGAAATAGTGGTATATCACATTTAAGTTGTAGCTCGTTGATGCTTCTGTTAAAACTCTCTTTTATCCCATTTTCTTGTGAAATGAGAATCTTATCGACCATCATCAATAACCTATCTAATTTGGACTGTGTGCCGTCCAAATATGTTTTCAACAACGCGTGGTGAGCCTCAACTCTGCACGTTGTTGTTTGGCCGTATGAGCGATAATGGTCAATAATATACGAGAGAAACTTGTTTCCGTAACTCTGCAACCAGTTATCCAGATACCCTTTTATATCTGAAAAAACAATGAATTAATAAAAGGCCATTCGGGTGCTTATTAATTAAAAAACAATGAGAAAATAACTAAGTACCCGCATGGTCAACCAATCGTTGTTGTAGGCGGTTATAACGTTCCTCGAACATTTCCCGTGTCGGAGCTTTAACCATCCAATCCCAGGCGCCCTTAATGGACTCATACTCATTGTCTCCACGACATTTGTTTTTGCAATACTGAAGCATATTTTGATTTATATGCCATCGACAGAGTAAGTGGTGAGCATTAGGAAATTCTCGTTCTATTGCCCTAACCAACGCTAATTCTCTGTCAGTGACAATAACACGTGGGTAATATCTTTCGTCTATAACTTCCTTCACTTTTTCCAATACCCATGTATA
This sequence comes from Artemisia argyi, assembly GCA_030686995.1. Taxonomy (NCBI): domain Eukaryota; kingdom Viridiplantae; phylum Streptophyta; class Magnoliopsida; order Asterales; family Asteraceae; genus Artemisia; species Artemisia argyi. The sequence goes on from JARVZY010006117.1 coordinate 21,322, forward strand.
ATTCTTATTTTGTTCACAGCTTACAAAGCTATACGCCATTGAAAATGTTTTATTTGTTGAAGTTACTCCAACAATTTCACACAACGGAAATTTGAACTTCGTGGTATTGTATGTGGAGTCCATCAGCATAATTTCTGGGAATGTACACCATAAAGCATACGAAGTGGGGTGCACAAAAAAAAGCTCTTCAAGCTCGTTGGTATGCTCATTTACCCTCGGGTACCATGTATACCCTGAATCCGTCAAATGCGAGTAAAGAACTTGAATTGGAGTTCTATCACCCACTCTGGCTCTCCGGAGCTTATCTTGTGCGTTATATATGGTTCTGAGGCTAGACACGTTATTTGGATTACGACTCTTTATTGTTGAAAGTATATTCATTGGTCGTAGGTTACATTGTGTCAATTCGTCGACCAACCCCAACTCATCATTCTGTAGTCGCATTGCAAATGGAACACCATGCAACGACTCTAGCATATCATGATTATGCGTATCATTTTTCACCCTTAAAACCCAATAATTCGTTGTTCGATGATAACTCGCTACTAATCTGAATGGACATTCGGTTTTAACTGTTTTGGTTTTCCGCTTTCCTATACCTTGAGGTGTATACTTCCCACCCTTTGTACACCTGTAATTGATCTCGTTCATCTGACCGAACAGTGATCTGGTTCTATTTTTAACAACTACATGAGCCCCCGGGCTATATTTTGCACCCACTCAGTCATTTGCTCGTGTGAATCGAAAACCTGAAAATACATAATATATTTTCTAACATATATATATACATATTTTTAACATTTTACATATTTACATAATTTTTTACAACTTTTACATTTTTACATTTAAAACTTTTATTTACAAATTACTTTTACATTTACAAACTTTATTTTTACAAACTTTTTACATTTACAAACTTTTTATTTAAAACATTTTTACATTTACAAACATTTTTACTTTTACAACATTTAAAAAAAATAATAAAAAGGTTACAGTTGTAACCCCCACACACACACACGCTATTATCACACACACACCCACCCACCCAAAACACACACACGCTATCTGTTTCTCTCTCTATCCCCCCTCATTCTCTCTGTTTCTCTCTCTATTTTTAGATCTAAAAACATTTTAGATCTAAAAACCACAATCAACAGCTTGATTCTGGTTTAAAAAACGTTATGAGATAGAAAGATAGCGTGTGTGTGTGAGATACGTGATTCTGGGTTTCAAAAATTAGGGTTTCATAAAAAAATTGGAGGTTTTTCAAAAATTGATTGTTATATTTCAATTAACGTTTGTTAATTGAAAGTTTTGTGGTTAAATTTAACAGATCTATGTAAATTTTATGAAACGCCTAATTTTTATAAATTAGGGTTTCATAAAAAAATTGGGGGTTTTTCAAAAATTGATTGTTATATTTCAATTAACGTTTGTTAATTGAAAGTTTTGTGGTTAAATTTAACAGATCTATGTAAATTTTATGAAACGCCTAGTTTTTATAAATTAGGGTTTTGAAAAAAATTGGGGGTTTTTCAAAAATTGATTGTTATATTTCAATTAACGTTTGTTAATTGAAAGTCTTATGGTTAAATTTAACAGATCTATGTAAATTTTTTGGTTTCGTAAAAAAATTAGGGGTTTTAAAAATTAGCGAGTAATCTTTCAATTAACGTTTGTTAATTGAAAGATTTACTGATTAATTTAAGAAACCCCCAATTTTTTACGAAACCCTAATTAGATATAAAAATTTAGGGTTTGGTAATTTTGGGGTTTTTTTAAATTAACTTGAAATCTTTCAATTAACCTATGTTAATTGAAAGATTTACTAATTAATTTAAAAAATCTCCAATTTTTATGAAACCCTAATTGATATGGATATGTTATGATGTAGGTGGTTCTGTGGTGATGGTTGGTGGTCCTTTTGTGGTTCTTTTGAGTGGTATGAAAACCTGTGGTTGTGGGTAGGTTAACTCCTTGATCTGCCACCTTTGAGTGGTATGAAAACCTGCTCTGGCCTACCCCCACAGTCCACAGGTATGTGATGTTATAAAGACCGGGGGTCTTTTTTTAGTTGCGCCGGGTCTAGGCTAGTGGCAGTGGTCCTTTTGTGGTTCTAATATGCTTGATAAGCAGTTTGTGATGAAACTGCTTATAAAACTGCTTATGTGCTTGATAAGCAGTTTGTTATTTCAAACTTGGTTTAAGCTGTTTGCTTATGAAATTTGATAAGCAGTTTGATTTAAGCAGTTTGTTTTAAAAAAAAACTGATATAAGGCGATGATGATTTAAAAAAAAATGTTTTGATTTTGGCGTGGCATTACCGAATGGACGGCAAAAAAGTAAAAAATTATTTTTTGCAACCTTTGAAGTTGCAGCCAAATATGATAAACTTGCTTATGTTGCACTAATATATATATGAGCCTAATGTTACCTCTTCTGTGTAAAATAGTGAATTTGACATTTTGGCAGCCTAAGATCTTTGTTGTGTTCACTTGTGTGCAATCTGTAGCCCCTGTTAATCTAACCAAATAGCCTCCGTCTTTATAACCCCACCATGCAATCTGCAAACCCTCCCTATATATAGACTTCACTTGTGTTCACTTGTGATATTGATTGAGAGCAAATAATTGTTTGTGCTTTTACTTGTGCAATCTGCTTCTTTGTGATGCTTGTTTATAATGGAGCCTTATGGTGAGACTTCCTTTCTTGTGAGTTTCTGCAGTTTGTTCTTGTGGTGAGACTTGCTTTCTTGTGAGAACTTGCAGTGAATCTTAGTACTTGCAGAATCTTAGTACTTGCATTGTGTAACATGTGTGGAATGTGAAACTTGTGTTTCACCTGGTTTGGGTGCAATCTGTTTCACTTGTGTGCACTTGGGAAAGAAAAATGACTTGGATGACTTGTGTGCAATCTGTGCACTTGGGGGCAAATCTGTGCACTTGGGTGCAATCTGTTTCACTTGTGTGCTATCTGATATGGCAATGATGATATAAATCTGAGCCTTTGTGCATGATTGTGTGCAATCTGCTTGTGTGCATGACTTTGTGCAATCTGATATAGATCTGAGCCTTTGTGCAATCTGATATAGCACTTGGGAAAGAAAAATGACTAGGACCTGGACATGGTTGTGTGCAAAAACTGCTTGTGTGCACTTGGAAAAAAAAAGGCGATGACGAATGATTTTTAAAACCGAATGGCATGGCAAAGTGATATTTTTATCACTTTGCAACCTTCATATCCGAGCCTAACATTTTTTTTATCACTTGTGTAAATGGTTTTCTAAATCGGCAATGATGATATAAATCTGAGCCTTTGCAATCTACTTGTGTGCAAAAACTGGACCTGGACTTGTGCAAAAACTGCTTGTGAAAAACAAAAAAAAGAAAGACTTACATGACTTTTCTCAACAACACTTGTGTGCAATCTGATATCTAAACACCCAAAAAAAAAAGGACTAAACACCTAAAAAAAAATAAAAAAAAAAAAAATAAATAAATAAATAAAAATAAGGGAGGGGACAAAAGCTGCAAAAGAGGGCTAGGGCTAGGGAGGGTTTGCCCTAGACCCGGTCTTGTTAGTATGCCCCCCTTGAGAAGGTCCATAATCATTACACAAATTTTATCACCACACAAGTACAAAACTTTCACTATTCTCCACCTAAGAGCATTAGGTAGCCCTCCGCCATTTCCTACGTGGCCAAAGAAATGGCGTCGCCTGACCTCCGCCACCACACCGCTGCAGCCCGCTAATTCCAACTTCGCCATTTAAGTGTCATGCAAAAAAAAAAAAAAAAAAAAAAAAAAAATAATAATAATAATAATAATAATAATAATAATAATAATAATAATAATAATAATAATAATAATAATAGTTTCTTTTTGTAAGGGGATGTTTGGGATTGCTTATTTGTGTTTTATTTTCTTCAAAACGTGGTTTAGAAAAAGGAGGTCCTCGCCAGCTTTTGTAAAATGTGATTATGCTTATCTTGGCAAATTACCGATGTGCCCTCCTTTTGTGTGGATTTTGTTATGTGGTGAAATATTGTTGTAGGTTGCAGGTTTACAAATGTAGTCGACGACGAAGTTGTAGGATTAAATGAGTTGCCCTAAATAAAGTAAAGTAGTAAAGTAAACTCCTAATACCGTCTTCCATGGGTTATGGGTCCAAATACCGTCTTCCACGGTGTATGAGGGAGATTGAGACGTAGACAGCCTTACCTCTACCTAAGGTAGAGAGGCTGCTTCCGGTTCTACCAAAGGTAGAGAGTTGCCCTAAATACATTATTAAAATAAAGTTATAATTTAACTTAAGGCCAAGCTTTATCAAATTTGTGTCTTTTAAATTGGCCCAACATAATAACTATTTTACATAGAACATGTATGAAAGTGAAATGAAAGTGAAATACTATTGTAAGCAAGTTATAAATCTTGTTATAAATTGAAAAAGATACATACAATCTTACGTCTTAAATCAAATTATACTATATATATAAACCCGCGTTTCACTACAACGCGACACGTGTCGCTACAGTACTTGCTACAGTATTTTTTTTTACCTAAACGAGAAACACAGATACTATGGCCCCACAACACTTTCAGCCCATTTTAGCACCAGACTTAAAAAAAATAAAAAAAAATAAAAAATAAAAAAATAATTCCCTAGGCCCAATAAGTATTTAACAAAAAAATATATACACTTACATAAATTTCCTTATGAAAATTTGTTTTTTCAAGAAAAAAAATACAAAAAATAATACACTTACAAAAAATTTCTTATACAAATTTGTTTCTTTCAAAATACAAAAAAAAAAAAAAAAAAAAAAAAAAAAAAAAAAAAAAAAAAAAAAAAAAAAGGCATACCAAAAAAACAAACAACCCAAGAAAATTTCAACCGCAACGCAAAATAATAATAATAATAATAATAATAATAATAATAATAATAATAATAATAATAATAATAATAATAATAATAATAATAATAATAATAATAATAATAATAAAAATCCGTAAACATAAACAAATTATGCTTCCAAGTAAACATATGCATACTTCAAATAACAAAATTATTAATTACATCGTACAACCCACAAAATACAAAATACACCCGCCGCAACGCGCGGGCTACCCAGCTCGTTAACTGAATTATGCAAAGGTCCATTTTGGTACTTTTACCCAGTAAGTTACAAAATAATTAGATTTGCCAAACACTAAAAAAAACTGATTATCTAATTATTGTGATATCAAACAGCATAATCCAATCCAAACGCTCTGTTTCAGAATCACATTTTGTAACACCTAATAATCTGATTATCCATTTTCAAAACGCATAATCCATTTTCAATAAGCAATCTTAAACACCACTAAATAAGTTTTGTGTGTGAGTGTTGTGTTTTAATTGGGTAAGATGGGGCCCCAACTGGGGGAAAGTGGCGTGCCACTAATGATGAGGTGTTATGGGTTTCCAGGTGAGCCATGGAGCGAAATCTTTCTCGTCTTATAATAAAAAAAGGACAAGTATTGCACATGTCTCGTAGTTGGAGTGCCTAAGTGTATTTTGCCCTTCACACTTTTGAGGTCACGAAATGGTGACCAAATTGGATAACGGCTGGAAAAGTGTTTTCATTTTATAAACATGTTCCAATTATGTAATTCCGCTTTATCTTATGATCCAGTTACTAGTTTTTTTTTTTTTTTTTTTTTTTTTTTTTTTTTTTTTCTAATTTAGTCTTGCGCGAATGCTATATGTGCAACTCTAGTGAAAATTTGATACGTATCCAAAAGTTGGTATGCGATCATAGTTATGTTTTGCCAGACGAGTTTGTCTTATTCAAAAAGTCAATTGTGGTTCTCACTTTTTATCCAAAGTCAACCATGGGTCTCACTTTTGTATCCATTTATATATTTTTCGAATAAAAAAGTGAGACTCACGGTTGATATTTTAAATAAGACAAACTGGTTTTGAAAAAACATATTTTTGGTCGCACAAAATGTCACTCTAGTCTGGTGGGAGGAGGAGGAAAAAAAAAAACCTACCAACTTTTGAACGTGTGTC